>JASDQU010309579.1:64163-76334 GCA_032191745.1 Picea mariana
CCTCTCCGAGTTGAGAAGGCTAGTACCTAGATCTAAAGTTGGTTTGTAGGTTACCTCTGTCTTTTGTTTATCAGCCGAAAAAATTTACAGAGTGCTAACACTCTAGCGTCGTTGCCGGGGAGCGAAGGTGAAATCTTCCTTGGGATAAACGACAAAGTTCATATCTGAGTACTGATGGTGAAAAGTATTCAGACACAAAAAGGTTGTAGATCATTCACCTGATGACTCCATTTTCAAGAATCTAGAATTCAAAATTTTCATGGAGACTCCACTGTCCAAAGAATCAATAGCCTAAAGATTTTGTTGATGACTCCACTGCTTCAATATGGATCACATATTTGCAAGGTATGATCCAATGTATCACTCTCATATTCCTGACTTTCCAAATCGTATTCCTCACATATATTGGCAAAAATATTTTCCTAAATTCAAATATGGGAAAGGAAATGATGCTTCCTTGCACTTGATTAGATTTCACATGCACATATGTAAGCTGGGGGTTGAATTTCATGAAGATTGTTTGATGAAAAGTTTTATGGCTACCCTAGAGGGGAAAGAAAGATTATGGTATGGAGGTTTAAAACCAGGTAGCTTATACTCCCTTAAGTATTTCCACATAACATTCTTTTAGCATTATGGAGAGTCTAATCCTTCATACTTGATGTTTGAAGATTGTTGTGAATTTTGTGAACATTTCATTAAGTACCTTGAAAATGTTTTTGGTAATGAAGAGTGTATGAATGATGAAATCATAGAATCCCTTTATGAATATTCATCCCAACAACAAATAGTATTCCCTCATTTGGGTGAAGATGAAGCTGATCAAGAAATTGTTGCTAAAAGTCATTTCCCTTTTCCTGAACTTGATGAAGATAATCAACAAGGTTTACAACAAGACAAAGTGTTTCAAAGTTGTCTTTCTTCCCCTGTGAATGATGTGGCTGTTCAAATTTTAAGTGGCTTAGACATGGATGAGGGTTCTAAAACTGCATCAATGGAGACTTCAAGCAGTGAACAAACAAATTGTATAGAGTTTCAGGAAAGCAACAAAACAATGTATGCCATTTTTCAATCAGAAATACAAAAAGATAATGAAGAGGCAATTGTTTTATTTGATTCCTTTGAAAGTCATGGTTTTGAAAATGCCTCCATAGGAACTCTAGGCTGTGAAATAGTTCATGATGTTAGTTTTTCACATTTGCAAGAAGATTATGAGCAAGAACTTATTTCCATTCATTCATTTGAATGTCAAAATGACAGTCCTCAAGCAAATTTCCAGAAGGTTAATAAAACCAAGTCAGAATTGTTTGATGAACAAGAGGATAGCCTTGATGCACATAATACGGTTGTCATATTTGAATATGTTCAAGAATGTATGAATGTTTTTTTTGATATGCATGGAAGAGTAGACAAACCCATTTCTTCCTTTTCATTTGAAAATGTTCTCAGAACTGAAGAAATAGAGCAAGAACAACAAACACTTATGAAAGAGGCTTGTATTTCTATTTTTGTCCATCAAGAAGAAATGATGTTTCATGTTTTTCAAGATCTTGTGGCCATCCTATTACAATCATCAATGAAGGAGGAATTTGTTTCATTCATAAGCTCAAATTTTGGATTCAATTTTTTTTTCCATCTAGCATCTTTTACATTTGTTTGTCTGCTTAAGAAAAATGTGAGCAACGGACAGTCGAGAAGCCAATTGCTTGAGTGGTTGCATTGACACTTTAGCATCACTGGATTGAGTATGCATTTCAAGATTTTTAGAGTATATAGGAGTGTGAAAATAAGCTTATTGGTCAAGCAGTTTTCAGTTTGGGTTTTCAATAGTATGTACATTTAGATTTTAGCGGTGTATTCGATGGTTAGTCTCCAGTTAAGAGCAGTGTCCAGACTTTGGTTTTCAGCGGACACTGGTGACATGTTAGAGAATGGTACACACACATGTTTTGGGAGTATCCCAATGGATCAAGCATCGGGTCTACGAGTTCTTTTCTACCTCACTGGGAGGATAGCATCCCCATTGGAGCCAATGTTATCACATGCTAATTTGCATTAATTTTTCCAAAGAATCTTGTCCTTGTGCTATCTTTCCACTCAGATTGTAAAATTTTTTCACCAACTCCATCAAGCTCCCATCACCTAAATCCTTCACTCGACTGATCATCCAAAATAGTCATGTCCTCCATGAGTCAAAATTGAAAAATATTCCAAACCTATATCTAACCTTAATGCTTATCTAAATCCCTCGGTTCCATCACTTCATTCATTTTTTCCCCTTATTGTCATATTCCCGTTGAAAATTAAAAATATTCCTTTTATTAAGGTTAAGCTCCCTTATCCTATCCACACAGTCATGTGATGAGCCTTATATGCCCAAACGCCTTAGAAAAATGGAAAAAAGGTTTATAAATATTAATATAAATATTTAATTCAATATTTAATTCATGACCTCATGTCAAATCATGGGCACAAATCTCAATTTTTAATATGGAAAGTTCAAACGCTAGATGGAGGGCGCATATACATTTTGGTGGTTGAAAGTAAACGGAGGTTAATTTTGGAAAGTGGGATGAAATTTAACCCATGGTTTTTGTTCGGGGAGACGTGTTTGAACGTGATGCATTTTAGGGGTAAAAGTGGTGTGGGTTAAGACCACTCCTCCCAAGCCTGAAATACTATGGAAAACATTCAATATATTATTTGTTTTCATAAACGTACGCCATATGATGGTAGTTTTCCAGGAATGCATTTCAAAACAAATCATGGAGTTTCCAATGCCATAAAAAATTTCTTCCTCACGGTGAAAATGTTTTACAGAGGTAAAATTTAAATTTTATAGAGAAAAGAGATTAATTTTTATTTCCATGGAAAAGAATTAAATGGGAAGATGCACGTGAAAGGAATATTTGGATAATTGTTTATTCAAAGGTTTTACATAAGTAAAAGAAGAGGATTAAAAATATTTTACCAAAGATGGTAACCAAGACATGGTTTTCAAAACCATGGGAAAGAAACCAGTAAATGGTTTTCACAGTGAAATGTTAAATTGGGAAAAACAAGACATGGTTTTCAAAACCACGAACATGAGTTAAAATATGGAAATTTAATTCTACAGGATAAAAATATTTGGGAATTATTTTTATTCAAATATATTATTCCCAAATATTTAAGGAGAATATGGATAAATGAAATTAGATTTGAAAGAGTACAAGTGACATTTCAAAGAGAATGTCACAAAGGAAGGATCTGAAGCGTCAGAGGAATCGACAGTTGGATCATGAAATGTTTTTTTGTTAATCATTATAGTCGTCTATCATACCAAAACTATTGTTTGTAATCATTGTACTCAATTTTAGAAGATGAAACATTTCAGTTCAGCTATTGTAATCAGTTTCTAACTAAAGGGACTCGAATTGTATAAGTATTAGAAGTTCCCAATGTATTAATGTTGGCAGAAGTGCAAGGGAACCTTTTTAGTTGTTCGGAAATCAATTGTAATTTTCTAGAGATGAATTGAATACATATGCAGAAGCCTTTGAAGTCTCTATAAAAAGATTCTAATGGTAGTGATATGAATTTTGTCTTATCTCCTTGTATGTATTTCCTATGTTTTCTATTTTCATTTACACTGTCTTCTGTTTAAATTGGATAGTTTAAAGGCTCAGAATTCATCTTGTGATGCTCTTGGATTGAGCAATTTAAACTGTGTTAAGTTCTTCCTAACTAATTCAAAATTCATTACATTAATGCTCTGATGCAATTACTTGTTTTCTTTTTCTTCTTACACTCTGAAAACTACAATTTATAACTCAGATTCATCGCCTCACTTAGCCTTTATCCTTTGGAGAGTTCTACTGGCAAGTCAGTGTTTTCATTCATTTTCAGAATTTGACTCCATAGCCCTAAGTGTGCCTCCCCTTCCTTGCGAAAAAATTTATAAAATCCCCCCAAAAACAACAAACCTAGCCACCGATTGACAAATAAACACCAAGTGACACAAGAGAGCCCTCTCCGACTTGAGCAGGTTAGTACCCAACTCTAAAGTTGGTTTGTAGGTTACCTCAATCGTTTGTTTATCAACCGAACAAATTTACAAAGTGCTAACATTGTGGATCATGCTTGAGGCATGTCTTGGTGAGTTTTTGGTATATGTCTTGTGGTACATATTGAATGTATTGTACATGTTGTTTGAGGTATATCTCTTGAGGCACATTCCTAGTGCATATCTAGGATACATTGATATATCACTTTACACTTTGTTTGGCACATGGTTGAGGTGCATGCTGGAAATTTGGTTGGTTGTATATCAATGATGATTTGGAACATAGTTTGATGTGAAGAGTACATGGTTCATGGTTTATGGATGATGTGGCATACATATCTTGGTTCATTTGTAAAATCACATCTTGGTGATGGTTGTGACTTGTTTTGGTTGATGCACATCTTTGTGATATTGTGCATATGGTTGAGAGTTGTTCTCAGTGATTGATCTATGTGAGTAGATTCAGTTTGGTTGATGAGGTTGACAATGACAGGTTGATGTGATAGGTTGTTGTGACATGTTGACAATGATAGGTTGACAGTGACAATGATTTCATATCAGTCCAGCGACAGGGAAAGTGACAGGTTGATGTTGTAGTGACAAGTTGGTCTACATTTATATTTCAGGGCGATAGGATGGGGCAAGGAAAGGAGGTTGTAGCCTCCTTTCGATTGGTGCCAAATAATAAAGGAGTTGGAGCTTCCTTCAGTTCAAAGCATGTAAAGTAGGGGGTTGGAGCCTCCTTCCAATTATAGATGGTAAATCAGGGAGTTGGATCTTCCTTCAGTTTGGAGCCTAAGAATTAGGAGGTTGGAGCCTCCTTCTAGTTGGATCTGGAAAATTGGGAAGTTGGTCTTCCTATGATTGTATTTCTTTTGACATATAAGAAAAGCATTATGTGATTTTCTCTTGCATTGGGTTTCCACATAAATCCTAGTGTACTGTGTACCTGTTATTATTTTACTATGCATTTCTTATTTATATTTTTGATGATATACTAAGCATAGATGATAAACTTCTGAATGGTAACTAATGAAGTTAATGTTTATATGCTCTGATTACACATTGTGATTGAAAGTGGTCAAAAGTGATAAAAGTGCTCATACCGATTCATCCCCCCTCTTAGTATTCCAACAATTGGTATCAATTCAAGGTTCCTTCAGGAAAATGTTTAACCACTAGAAGCTATATCATGGAAAGGACTGATATGTATAAGATGGAAGTACCACAATTCAATGGTCAAAATGGTCTGAATTATGAAATATGGAGCAACAAAATGACAACATTTTTACAGGCATAGGGATGTGATCTTTTGAAATCAGTTATGACAAGGTACAAAGCTACAAATAATCCTCCGAATATTGCAACCAAGAAGGAATTGAAAAGGAACAACAAGATAGCAATTGATTTAATCATGGAAGGATTACTTGATTCAATAAAAAACAAAGTGGGACAATGTGCATCAACCAAAGAGCTTTGGGACAACCTACAAGATATTTACGCAAGGCAAGGAAAAAAGGAAAATAAAACGGATAACAACTCAGGTGATGAATAAGTCAACAACAATGAGTATTTTTTCTTTAATTGTGAAGAAGTAGGACATATTGAAATTGAATTCCCTTATTTGAAGATTGGAAGTGATGAGATAGAAAATCCCAATGAAATAGAAGACAATACTGAGATTGAAAAGGAAAAGAATCATGAAGCAAAATTGATCGAGAAGGAATCTCAAAGTGTTGACTCTAAATAAGTCAAAGAAAAATAAGCCAAAATGATTGAAGGAAAATACGAAAGTCATTTGGAAGAGAAGTAATGTTTAGAAGCTGAACTAGAAACATAATGAAATGAAGCAGATAAGAGAGAAAATATTTTAACAGATCATCTCAAGGAAATAACTAAGGATCTAAATCATCTTTAAGAAGAATTCGGTCAACAAGAAAGAAAACTTGAAGAAGAAATCATCTCCTTGAAGACTCAACTTGAGGAAGAAAAAAGAGAAAAATAAGTTATGATAATTCAGATATCTAAAAAGGAATAAGACTATGAGAAGCTCAAAGAAGAATTCATCTTATTGATAGTTGAAGTTGAGAAGCCTAAAAAGAACTTGAAAAACTCACCAGTACTAGATAGAATAGGTTTTGGACACATTGGTGAGACTTCATACAAACAAGATCCAAGCCACAAAAATAATGTTGAAGAAACTATAAGCCCCACACAACTAGTTGAAGAAAAGTACTCCAGATTGCCAGAAAGGAAGAATGAAGAAAAGGTTAAGAGTTACACATATGTACTTAAAGGAACAAATCATGGTCAACAAGATTCCAATATGAATGATACCTTTTCGAGAAGACCATCTACTTTCAGAAAAAGGTAAGATTCAATTATGATTATGATCAACCAAGGCATGAATTCAGAAGGAATACATAACAGAGAGGTTTATCTACTCCCAGGTATCAAAGTTTCTTTTATGGTTACTATTTTTATTGTACTAAATTTGGACATAAATTTGTATACTGGAGAGGACATGGAAGAAATGTTCAAGAAAGTAGTGCTTATTTGGCTCCTCATAATATTGAATATTACAAGTGCCACAATTATGGTCACATAGCTCAAAATTGCAAAAGCGTGATAGATCCATCCATGAAATAAAACACTTATAATAGGTATAAGAAGGTTTGGAAAAGAAAATAAAGACAAGAAGAGAAGATGAATTAAGAACAAATCCTAGAGATTGCAATATTTGCAATAGTATGAAAATACTATAAAATCAAGTGAAAGAAGAACAAGTCTCAAGGATCATATTTTCAGAATCCGCAGTAGTGAAAGATCATAATGTAGATCAGGTAAAGGAAGAACATATCCCATAAATCAAACTCTCAGGATACATAATAGTACAAGATCATGATGAATCCACATGAAGAGGGGAAGATGTTAGAATCTAGGAAGAAAGTGTCAAAATTCAGGAAGATGATGGATCCGCAGATGAAGAAGAAGACTACTTCACATTGGGGTATATCAATACATTGTTCTGAGTGATCTAGCTTGGAGAATCCCAGGTAATAAGACTATTGAACATGGGGAGTCTATGCAACAGTTGTTACAGTTCAAAGATCTATCCTTTAGACAACATGAAGTGTTTCAGAGTGGTGTTATAGATGTTTTATTCAGAGTGGTTCGATGGAAGAGGTACAAGATGTCCTATGACATATTGGTTGGTTAAGTGTTGGACGTATGGGCCAACCTATGTTATACCTCAGTTCTCCAAAAAAACCCTTTTCACCATCGACCCTTCTGGTAAACCAGAAGGATACATTGCACATAGAGTGCACAACACAATCTCACCTGAGATGGTTTATGGTTTACCACATGATGCAGGTGTCTATATTCATGGAAGGGATTGGGGAATGTTCCTTTTACTTCTATTACTACATAATCATGCATTCTATTATACCATTCATCATATATACTACTCCATTTATTCATGATATTCATTCTGCATGCATATTTCTAGTGTCTGTTGTAATTTAAAACATTCATTCATCTAACCATTAACCATACTTGTAGAAATAAAAAATACATTCAGACACATTTGCAACATAGGATTTTTTACCATGGTTCACCCCCCTCTAGGGCTACATCTAGAAATATCTTCTTTCTATTTCTTCTTCTTCATCAAAATAGTGCTACACACATTACATCATAGAATAATTGTGTGTAGTGAGGCATACCAATGTTGCACCAAGCTCCACAACTCGCGACCTAACCCCCAGTTACATCAACTCCATTTGAGCTCCACATTTATGAACAATACAAAGACTCAAAACTACAAAAAGACTTTCCAAAATAAACTCGTCACACACAAACTATAATATATGGATGATGATGATACTACCAAGATGCCTCAATCTAACTTATACCTCTTTTATTTATACTACAAAATGGGTTAAAAAACATTACAATATGACTCTAAAACCATCACCCTAACATGGCTAGGTTTGTCCACATATGCATTGGATTTCTGTAAATGTTGTCGCATACTGCTTGCTTTTCCCTTTGTCATGTTGGTCTTCCTTCTTTTCCAGCGTGCGTTGTTCCCTTTGGTCTCTACCTCTCTTGTTGCGTTGTCCTCGAACTCTACTCCAAAAATGAGTTTTGTCCTATCATAGGCCTGCGCCAACAGGTCCCCAACCCTAACATGTGCTCATCCCAATCCACATAGAATTAGTTCACTTTCTGCAATACTACCTCCAATGCATGAAATTCTCTTTCCATATTTGTTTTTGTTTCTTTTTCCTGCACATTCTTCTCTGCTAATGTCTCAAATCCTCTTCTATCATGTGATCTTTCAACACTTCAATTCTTTCTGCATGTGTCTGTGCTAGTCTTCCTTTCTTTGCTTGCAGTTATTCTATCATTCTTTTGACCTCTTGCTGTAATGGATCCAATTGGGTATGGCTTGTTTGTTTTCCTCCTAGTACTTCTTTTACTTCTATCTACATCTTTTTCATCTCCTACGCGACCCTCGGTCTTAGGGATATGACCATTGTCTTCTTCCTCTTCTTTAGATCCTGAATTGCAATGTTCATGTTTTCCTCTTTCTGCTCCAGTTGCTGGATCCTCTCATCTTCTTCTAGGCTGGTCCAAGTATTCACAGTCCTGTCATACAATTCCATGAATTCTTTTTCTTCCTACGCTATTCTATATATATGCACAATAACCTCCTTATCTCTCTGTTCCCTCACCTCTGTGGGTGTGCTTGGAGTCAATTTTCTACTAACTCTACTATCTCCTGCTTGTATCTCTCCATGGTCTGCACAATATTTTGTATCTTTTCTTCTGTTGTGACCTCCGGTTCTTGCGTGCAATCTGGTATGCTGTTGTATACTTAAGCAAGTTTCTTCTCTATATTATCTACATTATATTTCTCCTCCTCCTTATGTATTGTGATTTACTCACAAGTGACCTGCAATATCTCCTTAACCTCCCTGCAGATCTCTAGGTTGGTGGGATTTGCCCTAGCTCTAGATTGAAATTCCTACATGACACTCACCTGTAACCCATATAATCCCTTTGGGGGTATGTGTGCCAACACCACCTTGATATTTTCTATGTATTTCACTTGTTTATGCATTGTTTTCTCTTCTATGTCCAACATCTCCCATGTGACCTTAAACCTGACACTGCTCTTTACTACTGTCTATACTATCTCTTCATTTTCTTTTTGGATTGGTGATTCCTCTGATTTTTCTTTTTGCTACGCTGTAGGATGATGCATTGTACTTATCTACAACCTATGTAGAATTTCATTCACTTTTACTAATTTCTCCATAATTTCCTCTCTTTGTGCTTCTGCTGCAAGTACTGCATTCTCCCCTCTATCTTGGACCTTATCTATGATGGATTCTGTATTGTCTTCTATAATAGTGAGTATAGGGAGAGTATTTTAGTACTTCATTTTATTCCTTATTTCCCCCTCCCGTGTTCCAATACTCTTCTTAGTTGGTGTTGAGGTCTGCACCTTAGTTTTCTTCTTTTTTTTTTCATCCTCTGATACCTCCTTCTTCTGAGAGCTATATCCCTTTACCCGCTCTCCATCTCCTTTCACTTCTTCCCTTGTCACTGTGTCTTTCTTCCTTGTCTTATTTTCTACTGCACTACTTCCTGAGGTTTGACTACGGTCTACATCCTTCCTTTTATTTTCTGTTGGACTGCCTGTCTTCTTTAATGGACCTGCTTCCACTTGTTCCTTCGGTTTTGTTCCTTTATTTTGTGTTGCTGGAAATTTCCACTACATAGGCCAGTCCTTCACTATCCATTCTACTTCCTCCCGCATTGTGAAGTACCTCATTTCGAGCCACTTCTTCTTTAGATCTCTTCTGGCTTGAATCCACATGTGGTATCCTGAAGCTTTAAATTTTCCAATGCTTTTATTTTCCTTGACTACTTCAATCTAAATTATCCACACATTAGTTGTCTTTTGTTGCATATCTTACAGAAACATTGCAAATACAATGTAGTTCACCTATTGATTCTTAGTGTCCTTTTCCTGCAATAAGGTTGTATACCACACTGCAAAGAATTTCCCTTTTCTATCCAAGAAGGCTGTGAACTTGGGTTCCCTTTGTGAACTGTGCAACTGCTGATATGACTCCTGTCAAGGCCTCTTCCTTTCTACACTTCCTCAAGAGATTACAACCTATAATATTTGTGGAAAACCTCGTCACATGGTTGTTGATGTCTTTCATCACTATCTCCCTATTTCCCATATTTGTCCCAAACTGCGCTTTAACTTATTCTACAATCTCCTTGTCCCTAGCTTTGTTCTCTAAGTAATCCTATGGTTTTAGGCCGCTAGTTGGAAACCCTATGATTTTAGTTATGAGGTCTACATCTATATGGACCGACCTATCCATCCAATGGATACCTCCATGTACCTTCACCAATAGTTCTTTCATACAATGGCCTACATTCTTACCATGCCTGAAATGTCGTATCTCCAATAAGTTCATAATTCCTAAATTATATAGTCTTGTGATCCATTGCACGTTCTCCAAAATTTGTTTTCTTGAGGGATCTGCCCCCTCTTTTCTTTCTAAATAGATTTTTTGCACAAGGTCAGGAAATTTTTTCATGTCAGTGACATCATGATATGCATATTTCAATTTCACCACTTTTCCTAGCATGTCCTTAACTTCAACTATGTCATCTGCGATATGAGGGATCATAGTCTCTGCTGGGGTTTGTCTGCTTGGGGCTCTTGGTGTTTTCCTTTTCTGTCTCGCGACTGGGTTTTCTTCAGCAAGTTCTTCCTCAACTTCTTATTATTCTTCTCCCTTTGTATATAGCTGGCGTGTGATGTATTTGACTAGAACTTCTTCTTCATGGGTCCCCTCACTCTATTTCTTCGTCTCCTCCACGCCTGCAGAGTCTTCTGGTTTAGGTTTTTCCCTGTCATTAGGGTTTTCCAATTTTTCGACACTCTGATCCACTTCCATCTCTCTTCCGCGACTGCTTTTTATTCTTCTACCCTTGTTGGAATGAGGGATTCAATCTTCGACATTGTAACATCCTCCACCTCTACAAGGTTTTTCAGTATTGCTATTCTTTCCTTCTTCTTCCCTGTTTATTGGGTCGCCCTTGCGAATAGTCCAGGACCACCAACTTTGGGAGGTTCCATATTCTTGTTTTTGGGAAAAATCTATTGTTGGGTTCTTCACAACATCACTCTTGCTCACACTCTACTTGCTCTATCCCTTGGTCGCTCAAAAATCATAAGTGTTTTTCATTTGTCCAAATTTTCCTTCTTTACAGACTGTGTCATTAATATTCTGATGCGTCTGTTCTTATTCGTTCATCTATTTTCCACTTTTTTGGTCATTCTTCATCTCATCGCACGATTTTTTATTTTCCTGCACGAGGTCTTATGAATTATGTCACACCAATTTTTTTTTTTTCTGTTGTGCACCATCATTCCCAATGTTATCGGACTAATCGATAGGTGTAGACATTAACAGATCTCCCTAGATCCACCTGGATCTAGAACAAAATAGGATAGGACATGACTCTTTCCCTAAGTTGCGACCATTGAATTATCTAGTAAGGAGGAACAAGTGACATACCTTTGTATCGCTTCCTTAAGTCTCTTCTGCTCCCGCTTCGCTCCAGTGCTCTCGTGAGGTCAAGACCAAGACAACACAAACCAACCAAAGTGAAGATAGAAAAATGTATTCAACTGTCAACTTATGTGTATAATCAAGGAATTACACAATAAAGTAAGAATGACTTTATGGGAAAAGGACATGTCGTTGTATCATATTAATTTAAAGTAGAAGATACAACCTGATCGCCTTGATGTCGCAATCTTCCTTTCGATGACTCTTGGTTCCAACACACACACTTGCTCTATCCTTGCATGAAGAAGATCCTATTCCTCTTGATAGACCTACTAGAGTCTCCAAGCTTCTGTTCAAGCTAGGTTCTTCAAACAATTCCTTCACCAATTCTTCAATTAATCTTTCTTAACCTTTTCCATGAGAATCCTTTCAATATATAGGAGAGGGTGAGATGGTTACATGGATGAGAATGATCCCACCAAATCAGGGAAACCAGTAAGATGACATCCATAC
>JASDQU010309580.1:47839-62673 GCA_032191745.1 Picea mariana
TAACTGCGTGGCAAGGGTGCAGAATCAACATAATACACTTGCAATAAATGCTCTGGCAGATCCACTGCCTAATTCCCACATAAGTTGATATCCCCACCCTAATCGATGTCAACCAATAATTGCTGGCTAAATACCTATTAGAAATTAAATATACCTGTGTGATAGGTGTCGCGGCATATCCATTTTATAAGCAGTTCTAATGCCACGAGAAACCCTAAACTTCATTGGGCGGTTACCAACCATCACGTCAAGGACTTAATTTGAGTATTAACCTTTCATCTTCAGCTGTGTTGTCCATTCAGTAGGGTAACTTCACCTACTCCGGTTTTAATAACCAGGCGCTGTCATTGGCTCTCCTATCGGCAAGCTACAGTCCAATCTCTTTTCTCAGGGTAAATGCTATTAGCACGCAGATGGACTATCACACGTCTACACAGGCCATTTACTGCACCGACTCCCCAGGCAATTTACCCAGCGCATCCTCAACCATTACACCCAATGCACTCATCCGGTCGTACATGCCAATAACTAGCAGGTCGTGGCAACACACAGACCCCAAATGTAAAGAGGTAGGGCTATTACGCAATCCCACCTCTAGTCAATCCCGTTATGTTCTGGCAGTTTTATAAGGTGGCTGTTCTATAATAACCCCTTTTTCCACAAGGTCGGCTTAAACTTTGTAGGTAGGTCCTCATAATATTTTTAGTGGCCACACTAATGATAGATTTTAACAATCACGAGTTAAAGTGTGGCAGTTCTAATGATATTATCCGTGGTAGGAAGGATTTTTAAAAGTCAACTTACAAAGTGCAGAGGGCGAGTTCCTTCACAGGGATATTTGGAGCCCGAATTTAACCAAAGAATAGCGGTAATAACCACCAGTGTTAACAACACAATCTGTCGACCATCTAAACCGCTGTTGAACTTTGCGGAGGACATAAACTAAATGAATGAAAATATCAAGTAATTTTATGAACTTGCCCAGCCCAAATAACAAGGCAGTATACAATGAAGTCACAAGAATAAATAGAAATGACCTAATATAAGTGTAACCTGTAAGCAGGTGCCATGTTTGCTAGATACCAAGCTGTGTGTTGTTTTTTGTGTTTTTTGTTAAGACTCCATCCCTTTATTTTTTTACTGTAGGCAAAAATATATCTACTGCAGGTAACAGATCTATGACTCTTAAACTTAAACAACTCACCGAGCGAAGCATAAAAATGAAAATGAAGGTGAAAGGAAAATGCGTGGCCTTCTATGGTTCAAGGAAACAAGTAAACCTCGTTGATATTTATAAATGAGGAACCAAGTCAATCAAGTGCTATTGCGATGAACCATTCATAATAATAATCAAACTTGGGAGTGCACGATCCAGAACCAAGTAGCATGCCAACATGGAGCGCCAAGCTGGGGGACACAAGGGATCAAAGCGCACAACGCGTCACATTCGTCAACAAGAAAGACTAATCATCCAAGGCACCATCTGGGTTGGTAAACGGTAGATATGGACCTTGAAGAACTCGGCTCACCCATCAGGGAACAGTGTGGCAGGAAGAAAATATCAGTCACGGCTACCGCAATAATGTTATGAGGACCAGAGGATCAATACCCTCAAGCCTCTGTCAATCAACATCTAAAAACAAGGAACCTTATGGAAATAAGGTTATATGGGAGACCATCGAACCTCATATCCACACACGGTGTGATAACTTGACAAGATTGATAGAGTCAAAGTTTAGAGTTACTAACGAAGATAAAAAGGGCAAGAATACGCAAATAAACGGGAGCATTGTTGAGCTCTTGTCACACAATATTTAATACCCTGAACTTTATCAGGTGGTCGTATTTTATTCACAGTTGCCCGAATTTGCCGAGTTGGGGAAAGAGAACGTGTTAACTTTCTGTGGCATATATAAAAATACTGAGCATGAGAACAGGAAGCCGAGAGAAAAGGAACCTAAGCCATGGCAACAGCTAAAGCCGAGATACACTGAGGAATAACTCCTCATCAATAACCAGGCTCAGTACGGATAGGAACTGAACGAGCTCAACGCATAGATATAATTTTTGTAAACTGGGGATAAGCTAAATATACAGAGGCAATACACGACAGTAACTACTTCCATTCAAGTCCAATATATGAGGTTCTTAGGAGCTATGGACAGTAAATTTAATCCCTCCCCACCCATAGAATATGAAACGGTACTGGAGTTCAACCGCATTACTCATCACATAACAAATAACATAAGAATAGAACACAGAACTATTAAAATCATTTCATGAACAACAAAAACACCCATTCATTCCATACGCAACTGATAATCCGTTCCAGGCATAAGTCATCATGCATACAAATCTACAAGTTTAAAACCATACCGTTGCCTTGTTGGTTGCTGCAGATGGCTGTTGTGCTCCTTGCCGCTCCTGCTCCTGCTTGCTGACTGCAATGAACTCACCGATACCTCCCAGCCAAATGCTAGGGGTACCCTTCTTCCCCCTCAACTGCCCGAGCTGCAAATGGGCCACTGACAATTAGAGAGTAACTAGCTCCTCAGCTCGCCTCTAGGGTTGAGCTACCACTCAAGTCTGCTGAGGGTTCCCAACTTCTACCAGAAATCAAACAGTCTCTATTCTCTCAGCATAAAAATCCAATCTCAGCAAAAAGTCCCCTCTTTCCCCCTCCTCCTTCCCTTTATTCAGACTCCAACCCTAATTCTTGTTTTTACTTAGGTTTTCCCCCCTTTTCCTCTTTTGACTTTCTTATTTTTTTTCTTTTTAGTTTATTTCATTTTTATATTTCATTTTTATTTTTCTTTTCAAAAATTCAAGGGTATGTGCGTTCATTTTTTTATTTCCCCCCTTTTTTTTCACATGCTTAACTTTATTGGTTTATAATTTGTTTATAATATAAATACACATATATATATTTCATTTTTCTATTAATAAACATGCATTCATCATTTAATTTACCATTAATATATCTGTATATTTAGGATTAATGAGGGATTAAGGTGATGGCAAACCATCATAGGGGAAAAGTAAATGTTTTACAAAAATGAAAAAGAGGATTTACGAGGAGGGATGACGATATAGAAACGTGAACTAGACAAGTAAAAGGGAGATGGACACTGGAAGATCTAGGCGAGGGAGGATAGTTTTATTAAGTAGACAAGGATAAAGGGAGGGTGATGGTCTGAGTTTTTTTTTGTTTTCTTTTTTTTTGAATTTACATTTGTTAAGGCCACACTAAAATTTCACCCCCCCTCCCCGGTTTCTAGAAGGTCTTAGGCTTAGGGTTTAGATTCTGAGCTAGGCAATGATTGGTTAAGGGTAATGCTTAAGGTTTTATTCAGGTGCTGAAGACTTAGGGCTAATTAGGCTGACTCCATCAATCACCTTTACCGCGACATGCCCTTCAAGTAGCACCACATGCGCCAAGGGTGCCACTCGCCTATGGAATTTCTTTTGGGGATGTGCCCTTCAGGATACACCACATGCTCCAAGGGTGCCACTCGTCGACTGAGTTTCTTCTGTGCAACGTGCCCTTCAAGATGCACCACGTGTTGCAAGGGTACCACTCGCCGACTGAACTGATTGGTAGATCTCTATAACCCCTGGAGTAAACACTCCGCCAGATGAACTAGTAGGAGACTAAAGGCTCTAAGGAATAAGGCCCCCGCCTTATTGTGCACCCCTTAGAATCATCGTGAGCGACTGTCGCAGTTGGCCCTCACGGCATCGTGGGTCCTCTCGAACTAGGTAATCGTTAACCTACAGTTCGAGCCACGACGGGAGTGCTAGCAGGCAGTGGCAGGGCTGTTGTCCACCCCTCTCCCTCAACCTCTCTGCAATCGTGTGTGGCCCCTTCAATCCATATGTGAGTCAAGTCGGCAATCTATCATCAGCCTGCATCACCAATATTCATGTCAGAAATGTTGACATCAAATCATCAAGTCAAATGAAACATTATAATAAACATATCAACCCAAAAGCACACTCCCTGGCTCGGTCCGGAGTCCAAGGGGGTTCTACCAATGCCTCAGCATCCTCAAGGTCAAAAACCCTGCACACTCAATAAAACTGAGTCAATAGCACCTGTCTACATCAAAAATAACACATCATGTCATTTGTCAATCACATTATAATCATATATAAAAGGTCTAACATCAAAAAGGTCCAGATCACTTGCGAGCAAGTGTCCTCAAATAATAAGTGTTCTAAGTGTGCCATAGCGGGATGTTACATACACCCCCTCTCAGTCTAAACCTCGTCCCGAAGTTTCTCAGTATACATTGCAAAAATAAAGTATCACAGTATCATAAGTCTATCTATCAAACAAAAATGGAAACTGCTGACACATATCATGCATCCTCCGAGGTCGTCGAGTGTGGACTATAACTGTCCCACTGGACCTTGACCTGATCTACCATTCGGCGTCGTAACTGCCGAACGCGATGATCTAATATGCGGACCAGCTCAGCCATGAGCGCTCCCTCGTCTGATACCTGCAAGGAACTTAGGTCAATCACATGCGTAGGATCACTAATATAATGTCTCAAAATATATACATGAAAAACATCGTGCATACGCCTCAAAGAATCAGGCAAGGCTAGTCGATAGGCCACGGGCCCCTTTCTTTCCACAATCTCAAAGGGTCCCACGAACCTAGGAGAGAGTTTAGCTCCCTTTCCAAACTTGATCGAACTCTTATGCAGTTTAACCCGCAAGAAGACTCGATCGCCGACCTCGTAACTACGGTCGACTCAGTGCGCATCAACATAACTCTTCTGTCAATCTTTCGCTTCTTTAATCCTTTGTCTTATGGATTGCATCTGCTCTTCCATTTCTTGGATCGCTTCTGGTCCCACCAGGACCCTATCCTCAAGCTGATCCCAACTCAAGGGCGTCTGACACGGTCGCCCATAAAGAAACTCGAAAGGCGCCATCTTAATGGTGCTCTGGTAACTGTTGTTGTAAGCGAACTCTACTAGAGGTAAGAATTCCTCCCAATGCTTTTGTTGGTCCATCACGTACATGCGCAACATGTCTTCCAGGGTTTGGTTTGTACGTTATGTCTGTCCATCCGTCTCTAGGTGATATGCAGTACTAAAGTTGAGCTGGGTTCCCAAGGCCTCTTGGAAAATCGTCCAAAATCGTCCAGTAAACATCCATCCTCGATCGGATATAATCTTTTTAGGCACGCCATGCAGCCTCACAATCTCACTGATGAAAACTCTCGCTATGTCAGGTGCCTGATACGTCGTACGCATAGGAATAAAGTGAGCACTCTTTGTCAGAGTGTCTACTACTACAAAAATCGAGTCATGTCTCCTTTCCAACAGTGGAAATCCAACAATAAAATCCATCGATATAACTTCCCATTTCGATTCCGGAATGGCATGTGGTTGGAGTAATCCCGCTGGGTGTCTATGTTCAGCCTTTAGCTGTTGACACTCGAGACATCTAGCCAAAAAGTTCACTATGTCGGCCTTCATTCCTTTCCAAAAGAATAATGGTTTGAGGTCTGCCCTCATCTTCGTAACTCCCGGGTGATCCATGTAAACGGCTCTATGAGCCTCGCTCAGGATAAACATCCTCAACTCGTCGTTTGGCGGTACGTAAATCCGACCTCTAAACCTCAATAACCCGTCGCTATCAAGTGAATATCCCTCATAACGTGGTACCATCATTGTGTTTTGTCTGATAAAATCCTTGACTTCTGTGTACCAGTCATCATCACGCTGTAAGGTGAGAATCTTCTCATGTAGATTTGTCTGAAGAGGTAACACCAAAAATATGCGTGGCCTCTGACTCAAAGAATCCGCCACTCGGTTAACTGTTCCCTTTATGTAATTAATCTCGAAATCATATTCGCTAAGCAATTCTGACCAACGTCGTTGTCCCGCGTTCAGGTTGCTTTGTGTAAAAATGTGTTGTAGTCCACAATGATCAGTCTTTAATTTCAATTTTCATCCAATAAGGTAGTGTCTCCAAACCTTCAAGGCATATGTGATGGCTAATAACTCCAAATCGTGCGTCGCGTAGTTCTCCTCATGCCTTCTCAACTTTCTCGAAATGTAAGCAATCACTCGTTCGTCTTGCATCAAGACTCAGCCTAAACCTTCCTTGGATACGTCAGTGCATACCAAGAAGTCTGCATCCATGTCAGGGACCTTTAGTATTGGCGCGGTTGTCAGCAACTCCTTAAGCCTCCGAAAGGCCTCCGTGCATTTCTCTGTCCAAACAAAATTCTTGTTTTTCTTTTGCAGTTCCTTGATTGGATTTGCTATCTTCGAAAAACCCTCGACAAACCGTCGATAGTATCCTGCTAACCCCATAAAACTACACACTTCTGTGACATTCGTTGGTGTAGGCGATTCCATAATAGCCTCAACCTTGGCTGGATCCACGACGATACCCTCACCGGAGATGACATGCCCTAAGTAGTGAATCCTCGATTGGTAAAAAGAGCATTTGGACAACTTCCCATACAATTTGTGTTCTCGTAAACATTTTAGTACCAAGCACAAGTGCTCATCATGCTCCTCTGTCATCCGAGAGTAGATCAAGATATTGTCAATGAATACTTGGACGAACTTTTCCAAGTACTCGCGGAACACCCCGTTCATCAAACTCATGAATACCCCTGGGGCGTTCATCAGTCCAAATGGAAAAACAATAAACTCATAATGTCCAAATCTCATCTTAAAGGCAGTCTTAGTGATGTCATCCTCCTTGATCCGTAATTAGTGATATTTGGATCGCAGATCGATCTTGGAGAACATCGTCGCTCCCTTCATTTGATCGAATAGATCATCAATTCTAGGTAAGGGATATTGATTCTTGATTGTAGCCTTGTTTAGTTGACGGTAGTCAATGCAAAGCCTCCACGATCCATCCTTCTTTCGAATGAAAATAACTGGTGCACTCCACGGTGACACACTAAGACGTATCAGTCCCAGGTCCAACAACTCCTTCAGCTACATTTTCAACTCTTGCAACTCCGGGGTCGACATCCGATAAGGCGTTCTTGCTATCGGCTCAGTTCCCAGTTTCAGGTCTATGGTAAACTCCAGTTCCCTCTCCGGTGGCATCCCAGGCAACTCCTCTAGAAATACGTCCGCAAACTCCTTTACCACCAGAAGGTGTTCTAGGCCTTCCACCACTCCTTTTTCATTTATCACGAGGATCACATAAAGTTTGCACCCCTTGTGCATGCTCTTCCGTAACTGTAAGGAAGAGACGAACCGCAGGGAAACTCCCTGGTTCTGTCCTACAATCACACGTCTCTGTCCTTCATCATCCACCAAGCTCAACCGTTTCGTCTTACAGTTGAGAATTGCCTCATGTGTTTCCAACCAATCCATACCGATCACGACATCATAAGATCCTAATATCGTGACGCACAAGTTGACTCTCGTGACAAACTCTCCCAGGTTAAGGGCGTAGCTCATAACCTTTCCCCCGACCTTCTGTTTGGCTCCCAAAGCCATCTCCACGAAGCTAAACTCATCTTGTTTGACTGCCTTTACCTTAATCCTTTTTAGCGCTGCACCAGAAATGAAGCTCTCAGTAGCTCCTGGGTCTATCAAAATGCTAAGGGTCTGGTCAGCGACCATACCTGTCATCTCGAGCACAGTCGACTGGTGCTCTGCCTGGCGGTTATTCATCGCTGCATGAATCCAATGGGCCTTGCCCATATCTCCCACGATAGCGGGTCCAGCTGATCCGGACGTCCTGGCCCTCTCCACAGGATAGTCACGCTGGTATTGTGGCTCCCCACATGTCCAACACCGCTTCTTCGGCCTAGTAGTCCTGGTACCCGAAGTAGAAGAGGGCTGCCCACCGGCTTGAAACCCTGGTCTGTTCTACTGAAGAGGCCTAAACTGCTGCTGTTGCGAGCGACGCTACTGCTGGTGCTTTGGTCCTCGATAAGGTGTCTGCTACTGAGGCGGCGGTCGTCGAGGTGTAGTGAATGTGGATCCCCTATGGAAGCCACGATGTCCCGGCGTATGTCTCGCTGGTGTCTGATGTCGCGGCGCCCCCGATGAGCTCTGCCCTGCGGGTCTCGCTAAAATCCTGGTCTGACCCCCGCTGATAAGCTCCTCCTTTGCTATGAGGGCCTTTTGTACAGCGTCGTGCAAGGTTTGAGGCATCAAGATCCTAACCTTTGCACGCAGACTGTCGTTAAGGCCAAATACGAACCTGTTGACCTTGAGCTTCTCTGTGTTAAGGTGCGGCGCATACTGGAGTAGCTCCATGAATCGTGCCTCGTACTCAGGCATCGTACGACCTCCCTGTCATAGCGCATTGAACTCGTTGAGCTGATGCTCAATGAATTCCTCAGAAAGGTACCTCTCTCGGAACCGTTCCTCGAAAAGTTCCCATGACACGTCTTCAACGGCCATGTTCAGTTGTGGCAGGAGCGTCTTCCACCATAGAAGAGCACTCTCCTTCAGTTGAAAGACCGCCATGCGGACCTTCATGTTGGAGGTATAATCGCGAAGTGCAAATCACATCGCCATATTCTCCAACCATGCCTCGGCGGCTACATCGTCCGGGGCACCAAAGAACTCAGGAAATTTTACCTTCTCGAGTTCACAGTGAATGCTACCTATGACGACCAGTGCGCGCGGCAGAACCTCAGGGTGTGCCTGCGCCCTGGCCTCGTCTCTGTCCAAATGGCTGATCATAGCCTCGGACATGCGCTAAAAGGATCTCATCATCCCCATGACATCACCGAATGATATATGTTCCTGTCCGAGCACCTGCTCGCCTCCCTGGGGGTTAGACCCCTCAGGCGTGAATGCTGCAAGAGGCGTCTCACCTCCTCCCCTAGCACCCCATCGTCTGCCTCCGCGGCGTCCTCTAACCATGATTACCTGCACGCACACAATCAAATCGATCAGAAACAGTATAATAAAACCAACTCATGTCAACGAAAGCCGCGGCGAACCCCAAGTCACGGGTCGAACCGGCTCTGATACCATATGTAACAACCCTCCTACTTAAGGACATCTACTCTGCCAACAGGTGCAAATTTTTTTTTGTTTGACCGTGTGTGCGCGTGTGTAGAAGAAACAACCCCTTCGACTCTACATCACCACTCGAACCAACAAGACGCAAGGAAGATGAACACAATAAATACGACCCAACATATCACAGTGACTACAAGAAATAAACTCCCCTGGACATAAGGCGCACAACTAGTAGCTGTAAGCAAGAACAAACACCAGGGGTTAGGTATGGTACTGTCCCACAATAAAGGAATCCAACAGTAGAGTCACAGTAGTGGAACTGTGCCTTTAAACAGCTCGAGACTACTGATATGGCTCAGAGTGTGTCGCAAGAGTGGAACTGTGCCTTTAAATAGCCCGAGACTCTTGATACGGCACTGGATCCCTTCCACCGAATTACACTCAGACAAAAATACTAAACTAGAAGAGGTGTCTATATCCCGCCCAACACGAACCGACTACGCACTACAATACCACTAAGTATAGCCAAATCAGGGACACTCATGACCTCTACGGGAGACGCAAGTCAGGAGGACTCTAAATAATGACCCACTCCTATTGAGACCCCAGACATCAATCATGATCAATGCTCCAATAGTTATTATTAATCTATGGAGACCTTATCATTAACGCTTCAATTTAACGAATAAAAACCTAACAGTCTTAGACATCATCCCGAAAAGTTTGATTAACAAAATTAACATTGCGACTCACCCAATCATCAGTGTCCTTGCAAATTAAAATGACTCTTATTAGTGCAATCAACAAGTAATATCAAGAAAAACAATCATTAAAATTGCGAAACAACCATCGTCATTTCCCTGGCGATTAAACAACCTTATCAATGCAAATTAACAGGTACTCATCATGGCAATTAAACAATATTAATTTTCATGCATCATCATTTCCCTGACAAATTATACAACCTTATTATTTCAATTTAAACGATTAATACCAAGGTAATAAAACTAATTATTAAKAGTGCCATTTTAACAAGYGTTACCATTGCCATTGAACAAATATTAAAATTGYGATCTAAATAGTATCACGAACATACATTTAACAATATTAACTTCGCAACATAACTAACCTAATTAACATTGCAATTTGAACCATTACTCGACCTTGCAATTCAACCCACAATAACATTTCAATTAATAATAATTAATATGGCCATTAAACAATTACTTACTTTGCAATCCTACCAGCATTAACATTGCCATTAATACTAGGAACAGTTGCAATTAACAACTACTTCCCATTGCTCAACTAGTGTTAACCTTACCATGAATAATATTACTTTTGCAGTTAAACAATAATAACCAATTCTTAACATTGCAATTCTGCTAGAATTAATAATTCTATTAGTATTATGAACAGTTGCAATTAACCACTAATTACTATTGGAGTTCAACTAGTTTTAACATTCCATTAAGAATAATAATATTGCAACTAAACCATAAGTAAACCAATACTTATCATTGCGATTCTCCTAAAATCTACATTCCTGTAATTATATTAATATTGCAATTTAAAACAAATGTTGTCTTTGTAATTTAACTTACCTTCGCAGTCTAGCCAATATTAAAATTTATTAATATTGTGACTTAACAATGTGAACATGAATATTTCAACCAGTAATATCATTGCATTCATATTAGACACCATTAACAGTTACGCATTAACAGTGCCAAAAACAATGCGATCATTTCAAGTTAAACGAATATTAAGTCATGAGCACGGAGAAGCTATGGGGGGGGGATTAACTGCCTGGCAAGGGTGCAGAATCAACATAATACACTTGCAATAGATGCTCTGGTAGATCCACTGCCTAATTCCCACATAAGTTGATATCCCCACCCTAATCGGTGTCAACCAATAATTGCTGGCTAAATACCTATTAGAAATTAAATATACTTGTGTGATAGGTGTCGTGGCATATCCATTTTATAAGCATTTCTAATGCCACGAGAAACCCTAAACTTCATTGGGTGGTTACCAACCATCACATCAAGGACTTAATTTGAGTATTAACGTTTCATCTTCAGCTGCGTTGTCCATTCAGTAGGGTAACTTCACCTACTCTGATTTTAATAACCAGGCGCTGTCATTGGATCTCCTATCTGCAAGCTACAGTCCAATCTCTTTTCTCAAGGTAAATGCTATTAGCACGCAGACGGACTATCACACGTCTACACTGGCCATTTACTACACCGAATCCCCGGGCAGTTTACCCAGCGCGTCCTCAACCGTTACGCCCAATGTACTCATCCGATCGTACATGCCAATAACCAGCAGGCCATGGCAACACACAGACCCCAAATGTAAAGAGGTAGGGCTATTACGCAATCCCAACTCCAATCAATCCCATTCTGTTCTGGCAGTTCTATAAGGAGGTCATTCTATAATAACCCCTTTTTCCACAAGGTCGACTTAAACTTTGTAGGTAGGTCCTCATAATATTTTTAGTGGCCACACTAACGATAGATTTTAACAATCACGAGTTAAAGCGTGGAAGTTCTAATGATATTATCCGTGGTAGAAAGGATTTTTAAAAGTCAACTTACAAAGTGCAGAGGGCGAGTTCCTTCACAGGGATATTTGGAGCCCGAATTTAACCAAAGAATAGCGGTAATAACCACCAGTGTTAACAACACAATCTGTCGACCATCTAAACCGCTGTTGAACTTTGCAGAGGACATAAACTAAATGAACAAAAATATCAAGTAATTTTCTGAACTTGCCTAGCCCAAATAACAAGGCGGTATACAGTGAAGTCGCAAGAATAAATAGTAGTGACATAATATAAGTGTAACCTATAAGCAGGCGCCACGTTTGGTAGATACCAAGCTGTGTGTTGTTTTTTGTGTTTTTTGTTAAGACTCCATCCCTTTATTTGTTTACTGTAGGAGAAAATATATCTACTGCAGGTAACAGATCTATGACTCTTAAACTTCAACAACTCACCGAGGGAACCATAAAAATGAAAATGAAGGTGAAAGGAAAATGCGTGGCCTTCTATGGTTCAAGGAAACAAGCAAACCTCGTTGATATTTATAAATGAGGAACCAAGTCAATCAAGTGCTATTGCGATGAGCCATTCATAATAATAATCAAACTTGGGAGTTCACGATCCAGAACCAAGTAGCGCGCCAACATGGAGCGCCAAGCTGGGGCACACAAGGGATCAAAGCGCACAACGTGTCACATGCGTCAACAAGAAAGACTAATCATCCAAGGCACCATCTCGGTTGGTAAACGATAGATATGGACCTTGAAGAACTCGGCTCACCCATCAGGGAACAGTGTGGCGGGAGGAAAAGATCAGTCATGGCTACCGCAATAATGTTATGAGGACCAGAGGATCAGTACCCTCAAGCCTCTATCAATCAACATCTAAAAACAAGGAACCTTATGGCAATAACGTTATATGGGATACCATCGAACCTCATATCCACACACAGTGTTCTAACTTGACAAGATTGACAGAGTCGAAGTTTAGAGTTACCAACGAAGATAAAAAGGGCAAGAATACGCAAATAAACGGGAGCATTGTTGAGCTCATGTCACACAATATTTAATACCCTGAACTTTATCAGGTGGTCGTATTTTATTCACAGTTGCCCGAATTTGCCGAGTTGGGGAAAGAGAACGTGTTAACTGTCTGTGGCATATATAAAAATACTGAGTATGAGAACAGGAAGCTGAGAGAAAAAGAACATAATCCATGGCAACAGCTAAAGCCGAGCTACACTAAGGAATAACTTCTCATCAATCACCAGGCTCAGCACAGATAGGGACTGAACGAGCTCAACGCATAGATATAATTTTCGTAAACTGGGGATAAGATAAATATACAGAGGCAATACACAACAGTAACTACTTCCATTCAAGTCCAGTCTATGAGGTTCTCAGGAGCTATGGATAGTAAATTTAATCCCTCCCCACCCATACAATATGAAACGGTACTGGACTTCAACTGCATTACTCATCACATAAAAATAACGTAAGAATAGAACACAGAACTATTAAAATCATTTCATGAACAACAAAAAAACCCATTCAGTCCATACGCAACTGATAATCCATTCCATGCATAAGTCATCAGGCATACAAATCTACAAGTTTAAAACCATATCGTTGCCTTGTTGCTTGCTGCAGATGGTTGTTGTGCTCCTTACCGCTCCTGCTCCTGCTTGTCGACCGCAATGAACTCACCGGTACCTCCCAACCAAACGCTAGGGGTACTCTTCTTCCCCCTCAGCCCCCCGAGCCGCAAAGGGGCCACACACAATCAGAGAGTAACTAGCTCCTCAGCTCGCCTCCAGGGTTGAGCTACCACTCAAGTCTACTGAGGGTTCCCAACTCCTACCAGAAATTAGTCAGTCTCTATTCTCTCAGCATAACAATCCAATCTTAGCAAAAAGTCCCCTCTTTCCCCCTCCTCCTTCCCTTTATTCAGACTCCAACCCTAGTTCTTGTTTTTACTTAGGTTTTCCCCCCTTTTTCTCTTTTGACTTCCTTATTTTTTTTCTTTTTGGTTTATTTCATTTTTATATTTCATTTTTATTTTTCTTTTCAAAAATTCAAGGGTATGTGCACTCATTTTTTTATTTCCCCCCTTTTTTTTCACATGCTTAACTTTATTGGTTTATAATTTGTTTATAATATAAAAACATATACATATTTCATTTTTCTATTAATAAACATGCATTCATCATTTAATTTACCATTAATATATCTGTATATTTAGGATTAATGAGGGATTAAGGCGATGGAAAACCAACATAGGGGAAAAGTAAATTTTTTACAAAAACGAAAAAGAGGATTTACGAGGAGGGATGACGATATAGAAACATGAACTAGACAAGTAAAAGGGAGATGGACACTGGAAGATCTAGGCGAGGGAGGATAGTTTTATTAAGTAGACTAGGATAAAGAAAGGGTGATGGTCTGAGTTTTTTTTTGTTTTCTTTTTTTTGAATTTACATTTGTTAAGGGCACACTAAAATCCCCCCCCCCGAGTTTCTAGAAGGTCTTAGGCTTAGGGTTTAGATTCTGAGCTAGGTGACAATTGGTTAAGGGTAATTCTTAAGGTTTTATTCAGGTGCTGAAAACTTAGGGCTAATTAGGCTGACTCCATCAACCACCTTTACCACGACGTGCCCTTCAGGTCGCACCACGTGCGCCAAGGGTGCCACTCGCCTCTGGAATTTCTTTTGGCGATGTGCCCTTCAAGATGCCCCACGTGCTCCAAGTGTGCCACTCGCCGACTGAGTTTCTTCTGTGCGACGTGCCCTTCAGGATGCACCACGTGCTCCAAGGGTGCCACTCACCGACTGAACTGATTGGTAGACCTCTATAACCCCTAGAGTAAACACTCTGCCAGGTGACCTAGTAGGATACTAAGGGCTCTAAGGAATAAGGCCCCCGCCTTATTGCATGCCCCTTAGAATCATCATGAGCGACTGTCGTAGTCGGCCCTCACGGCATCGTGGGTCCTCTCAAACTAGGTAATCGTTAACCTACAGTTCGAGCCATGGTGGGAGTGCTAGCAGGCAGTGGCAGGGCTGTTGTCCACCCCTCTCCCTCAACGTCTCTACAATCGTGTGTGGCCCCTTCACTCCATATGTGAGTCAAGTCAGCAAGCTATCGTCAGCCTGCATCACCAATAATCATGTCAAAAATGTCGACATCAAATCATCAAGTCAAATGAAACATTATAATAAACATATCAACCCAAAAGCACACTCCCTGACTCAATCCGGAGTCCAAGGGGGTTCTACCGATGCCTCAGCATCCTCAAGGTCAAAAACC
>JASDQU010309581.1:9250-19958 GCA_032191745.1 Picea mariana
TTGTTGTTGGGAAAAACACCCTACGGACTAGCAAACTAGGGTCAGACTTGCATGTAGATTTGACCGAATAGAAACTACTTTTTTACCCACATCCCAAGATTAAAATCCCTTTTTCTCAGTAAATGCATGGAAAATGACCACCTACCTTATTACCGACGTTCGATGTAGATCCTTTGTTGCGCTTTGATTACTTGCTTGCGTTGCTCCTTCCACATATGACCTGCACTCAAGACAAATGACAACTATGCATGCATGCTACTTCTATACTCAAGGGTTAGAAATCAAACATAAATCAATCAAACTATAGACAATTCATGATTTGGGACGGGAACAACATTCTTTTTATTACTAAAAGTGAATCAACTTACAAAATCTAAGACCGACCACCACTCCTTGAACCTGATCCTAGGCTCCTCTTCTTCTGTCCTTCAACTGCTTTGCGTTAAATCTCCTTTGGCATGAGGAAAGGCTAAAGGGTTGGGACAATGGATTACGTAAATGGGCAGAGTTTCTTCGCTATATTTTTTCCTCTTCCAANCCAAAACCCTAGCTCCTTCTAGCCTATAAAAGAAGGGCTAGGGGTTTTGGACGAACCCTCGGCCATGCATAGCCGGGAGTTTCAGTTAACTGACCCATAGATTTTTGTTCCGTCGGCAACTTTCCTTTTTTTGTGCTTTGTTAGGTACACACAGGCTGTTGTGAGTCAGCCAGCGTGTACATGCGTGCAGTAATGGGTTAGGGCACATGGGCCTTTACACAAGAGGATTTTCAAAGAGTTGTTCAACAGAGTTTTGGCAACGAAGGGATATGAGTTGGCTTGATGCCAGGTAAGCATGTGTGGTGCAATTTAGGGTTATAACAATCATGAGTACATATCTCTTATTAGTGTTTATGAGTCGTTTCATTTTCCCTGCACTAACAAGTGTTGTGCTTACCCTCATGTTGTGAGCTCTAACAATATATTCCACTCCTCCCTTAGTAAGGTGGTATTTGTTCTCATGACGAAAGAAGACTATTTTTCTATCATAAAGATAAGGACTTCCCAACACTATGCCACATATATCAAGTGGTACAACATCCAAATCCACTTCATCAATCAACTTTGAAGCAATAGAAAATCTGACCCTACATTGTTTGGTGACATTAAGTTTTTCTTTATCACATACCCAACCAAGAGGATAAGGCTTCGAATGTGGTTTCATTTCAAGACCCATATTCTTGACAAGTGCTTCAGATATTAAGTTTACTTGGGAACCTAAATCAAATAATGTATCTATCTTAGTGTGTTTAGATACAACTCTTATGTGAAATAATTCATTCCTCTTTCATTCATCATCATGAGATTCATTATTGGAACTTGAACTATCATGAAGGGTGCTACGAGGGAAAAAATATCTATGGCCAAGGTAAAGCAAAAAAAATAGGTATGACTGCAAAAATCTACTCTATTCCAACATATACTATACAAACCAATGTGCGAGCGAGATAAGAAAGAATCCTACCTCATTCCAACGTTTGATGTTGTTCCACTGTTGAGTACTTTGACCCAAAGCTTTGTACCTGCAAAACGTTCTCAAGAAACAAGAAGAGAAAGTATATAGTGATAATATAAATGGGTTATCACATTAGATAACATAATCCATTAATAAACATTACAAATATGCCCATGGATAATAATCATATATTTGCACGATACCAATTAGACGGGAAACGAGCATTTCTATTAATAAATGATCAATAGAAGCGAAAACATTACAGACTTCTGTGTAGGCACGATTCGAAACCAAGAAACCAAGTTCCTTCCAACTGGGCCTCCACCACTTCAATCCTCCACCAAAGGAAATCTCATAGGAAAGAGACAATGAGGTTCTCTCAACAATAGGGAAAGAGCTTGGGGGATGAACACTATGTTCAGACTTGAGGGACAAAGGGATGCAGACTCAATATGAAGTAATTTCTCCAGAGTAACTTTGCTTTCAAAGTTGAGTGCTTTCTCCTCTTTTACATAGCTCAGACTTGTGTTCTTATAGCCTTCAAAATGAAATTGAAGGGCCGAGTCGAAACGTTTCCAATATATGGAAGGCCAAGGATCAGAGATCTCCTATCGTGACATGGAAACTTGACTTCATTTTTGTATTTTCTAGCACAAATCCCAATGTACGCAGGCTATAGTGGAGCAGCCTGCATATATGAATGTTGTATAGTATATAGGGTGCGTATATGTGAAAAAATATGTATTTTTAGCTCTGGATTCATCAAAAAGGTATGACAAGTCTGCATAGGGGAATGGAAAAAGGCCCTCTGTGCAAGATAACAATGGTGAGGAAAATCTTGCTATAACAGATGCCCCCTAATGTGTGAGATTAGAGGAGTATCTGGGATGGCCAAAATACATTATAAATAACCCAGGAGTGGAGTGGCATAAACCCAAATGGAAAGACTAGTTGCTCATTACATTCTGTGTTGAATTTACATACATGGCTGCCAATAGAATACAATGCAGATCCATGTGGAAAATATACCAAATAAGTGTTCATGGCCATGAATAGGAAAATATAAATGTGGTTATATGACAAAAGTTGTCACGAACAAGGCCCAATAGAACCAGTCTCAAAACCAATCTGAAGATATCTGTATACGATGGAGTATAAGATGATGTCTCATGATTATTGTAGTCAAATAGGTGTTGGTCCAATTAAAAGGAAGCAACAAATTAGGAAAGCTGTGACCACATAGTGATGTCTTCAAGTCTTCTACACATCTGCCAAAGGTGCAAGTCTACATCATGTGAATAAAAGAGTTGAGTTCGAACACAATGAGACATTGTTTGGTTATCGGTCATTGAGGTATACCGTTAACAAATGCAAGACGACCTACTAATAATGAAAGTAGGTATCAAAGCACCGAGCACATTCCTACATGTGTGAATAAAGGAGTCGATGTCAAACACCTTAGGAATATGTTGATCATGAGACATTGATGTATTCCCATCTGTCAATGGCAGAGAGCTTTCCACTATTGACTGTAAGTCTCAAGGTACTCATAAAACTCTAGGTCCCATATGCAGAATAAATGAGCTGAATTTGATGGAAAGAGACCCGCTGAAAGGAGAGCATTACGGTATCTCTCATTAGTCATCATGAGGAACAAAGAAGGAGATTCATAATTTGGTGGAAATTGGATGAAGAACATGTTCATGAACCAACGACCCTGTGCATCTTTCGCATGTGCTAAATGCAAGTGGTACACGAAAAATACCCTCTGAATGCCAATGATGAAAACTACTGACAAAGGCGAGGAAACCACCAATAAGGATAATGGTATCCAAGAAACTACACGAATCCCAAAGTGTGAATAAATGTATTTCCATCAAACACAAGGGAAACCACCCAATCAACAACCAATGATGAAATGTCGATTGTTGGGTTCAAGGTGATCTATCAATGATGAAAGTAGGGATAGGGTGAATGATAAGTCCATGTGATTCTGAGACAAATTGGGGGTATGGACGAAATGAAAAGTCAAGAGTTCTAAGGAATGGTCGACACAGGTTGATAGACTTCCTTTGAACAAGATCATGAGACATATGGTGGAATCCAACAGCATAGACTCAATGATGTGACTATTAGATGTAGGAGGCATCAACAATGTTCTCTATAGGGACTGGAAGAGTAACCAATTGGTAGAGAAAAACTCTGTAACGAGATCAAATTCCTAAGGCCATGCTAAACCCAAAATTATGATGAAAAAATGACTCAATAAATTTGTGCTATGTTCAAAGGTGACACGAATGTTGCCAATTATAATATAGTACTCCCTTCCCGCCCATATTTTTTTTTGTTTTTTCATAACAAATGAATGCTATGATACAGAAGAAGAAACGAGTGTCGCAAGTAAGAAAAATTAGTTCCAACAGTGGAACGTACCTATGCTCAATGCAAGGAAATGCATGCGGGAGATGGACACAAGGTGATGTTCTCTCCAAGGTATATGGTGTCAAATTGCGAAGGATATAAACAAGGCTCTGCTTGGTTGAGGATGCAAAAATTGCTTAGGCAACAGTTTATAACGCAAAGCAAGAATTGACTAAAGGCTCAAGTGAGGGCATGAGATGCAATCACAACTTAACGCCAAAAAATATTTTTTTTTATGTATTTTAGTCTACTTGGTGTGAAAAAGGGATAAATTTGTGCCAAATAGACGTCTTTTCAAATCCAATTTACGAGTGTGAAAAAGACAAGTTCACTCGATGATCTTTTCTATTTTTGGTAACGAGTCGAAAAAGAGATTTAACTAAGACTCATGACCTTTCAAATCCAATTTAACGAGTGTGAAAGGGACAAATCACTCGACAATCTTTTAATTTTTTAGATGGGTCGGAAAAGAGCTTAACTAAGACTCATTTTGGGAGTGCGCGGGGAATAAGGACACATGTGTATGAGTGAGAAATGAGGCTCATCATAACATCGTGTATCAAGCTATAATGGACTCCTGGTTCTAAGGAAAAACTTGGCATGGGCACCAAATGAAAAAGATGATCTAATTAGGGTGCCCATGTTTGGTAAGTCTCTACCATTTATTAGCGACACTACTTATGGTAGACAGAAGGTTTTGTGTCGCAACAAATGGGTTCGTACCTAAGGCACAAAAGCGATATTTTAGAGGATAATGCACGATGGAGTGGATACATGTCCTATATGCTAGGTTATGAAAATACCTACCCGAGGTGACGAATGACCAATCATAATGTTGAAATCCGCAAGAAATCTGAGTCAAAACTACCAAAACCAGTGTAAAACCATTTTTGTATTAGTCCATTAGGTGAAAAATAGCATGAAAATATATAAAGTGGGTAAAAATAGCTTACAAATAGTAATAAAATAAAAAATTACTATACCATTTTGATTTTTACCCAAATAGTGCAATTTGGACCAAAATACCTCCAAGATTCAAACGACGATTGCGAGTATTGAGCAACGAAATCATGAACCATCTGGATCAGGTAACTCTACTCCTTATCCTCTTTAAATTCAGTGCATCACATTTTTGAATTAGGTTCCAGTTTTTTAGTTATTGAGGGCATAAAATATGGATTTCGATGTACGTAGCTTGGCTTTGTTTAGGTCACATATACGATGAGGTATACACTACTCTGTGAACCACAAGGGGGCATATATTAAGTCCTACACGTGATTGTATGCAAAGGAATCCGCGTATAGGTACACAAATGACCAAAAAGGAGGGTTCTAACTAAAAATTTGGTTTGTCCTTTGCAGGATGGTTCTTGAATGGAGAGAGCGAGAACATGAAGAGGTTGATGCAACTGTGGATTGAGATCCGATGGCTCAAGCGGCTCTAAAAAGATGTGGCTTGTATAAGTTTTGGGCTGTCAAAGGAATGAGGGCCCAAGTGAGGTTGTTGGAGATGTTGGTGGGTTATTGGGACCCTGATAGCGAAAGCTTTATCCTTGATGGACAACAATTGAGGATTGAAGTAGAGGATATCTACTCCTTGGCTGGTCTGTCACACTGAGGGTAGGTTGTAAACCTCAAGTCATGTGGAGCAGGGAGTGTGATGAAGATCGAGGAGTATATTGATGCCCACTATCTAGCAGGGACTCACAAGGTGGGAAGTCAAATTCCTATTCGAGAAATAAATAACCTTAGCCTGAAGATCATCGTGCTAGTAATGACTAGGATCACAGGTTCGACTTCATTGCACCAGACATCGAGGTTTCTTATGTTTTACGCAGTGCATTGTGCGAGACCCATTGTTTATGACCGGTATACCTCACTACTGACCAATATGAAAGGTCAGTTGACAAAGTGAAAACAAGGGGGTAAGAAAAACTTCAGGTTTGCCTCCATTCTTTGCAGTTTCTTTTTTGAGCGGGTTCCAGGTCTGGGACCTAGAGTGGCGATCCTTCCTAGGGGACCGCATGATCCAACAATGGTGTGGTGGATCGAGGTCATGAGACGACAGGGGGGAGGTAGGGTGTCAACACCCTACAACAAGGATTTTTTTCTTCTGGTGGCAGATATAAGTCATCGCTCTGGATGACTATCCCTATGTGGGGATCGACTTCGGAGGAGATCCAGATATGCCACTTCCACCAGGGGCCGCCTAAGGTGACATAGGTAATTTCTTTTTAAATATTTCATATTTTTTTGTATTTTTGTATTATGAGACAAAAATATTTTTGGGTGGTGTTTAAGTATTAACTAGACACTTGTGTGAAACAGATGTGGGTCCGCGATGGCTGGAGGGTTTACCTCAACATCGACGGAGGCATCGGGGTGATGAGGGGGTGGGAGGAGAAACTGATAGATTCCTACAAAATGTGCAAGGCAACCCGTCTCGTTTGATGCAGAGGATTCCGATGGTTTAGGTAGAGGATCTAACTGAAGCCATGCAGTGACAGGTGGTGGGTGTACCTAGAGCATGGGTATGACTTTTTTAGTGTCTCGCAAACACCATGGTTTTCTATCATAACACACATCCGACGCCATAGGCATAGATGTCATGGGATCTATATATCAACTTTATATGTGTATTGAGGGTTTTAGCCCCAATTTTGTAATATAAACACCATATTTTTTGAAATATATAAAAAGGATCTTCGGATTTATTTATCTTTTACAATGTGTACATTGATTTAATGGTTTTCTTTGCTTTATTAATGTGACAAATGCCAATCTAAAACGTAATTAGCATAGGCATCAGATACATGATTAACACTCCTAGGAATGTGATAATATGTGATAAAATCAAACTGTCATTCTAAAATACGTACCTGTAGGAATCATCAGAGTAAAGTAGGATCATGCACGCGGTAACTGTCGTTCAATTGACATACTACTAACTGGGAATCCAGGTGAACTTCTACAAAGCAAATACCATGTGAGATAGCATCATGCAAAATTTCTATGATGACACTATATTCGACCACATTATTCGTGGATGGTTGTAGGCATACGCCACTTGAAGACACCACTAGACCCTCGGGTGAGTAAACCACCCAAGTGGCGGAAGCCAAGTTCCGTGTATGACGATTGGCTCCGTCTGCGAATCCTAGGTAGATCAAAGACTCCGTTGACATCTGTCAATAAAGGGAAAACTCAATAATCAAGCCAAAGATAAAAATAAAGGGAAAAGATATGTATATACACTAAATTACATTAGTATACAAAGAGTTCTGCCCAAGCTTGGGATCAAGTGTAATATCTTTTCAAGTAGAGACCATTTTTGGGCTCGACCAACACATTCCCTTCATAATCTTCTAACTCATAGGGTCCTTTTTCTAGAACACATCACACGATATACAGACCGTGCCACATGGGTTTAAACTTGTCTTCCCCCAATGGTTCTTTGTCTTGGTCATATAAAGGACCAAGTCACCCTTATTGTACAACCAAGGACAGATAGACTTGTCATTCTAGACCTTGACACATTTTTTGTTCACCTCGATATCCGTAAAGGTGTCCCGATGCTGCTCGTCAAGACTCTCTAGGTGCACAAGGCATTGCTCTAGATATAAAGTGTCAAGTAGAAGCGCGACTACCAACTTAAGAGAAGGGATTTCACATTCAATAGGAAGAATCGACTCCACACCAAGCACTAACTGGAAAGGGGAAAAACTGGTGGCAGTATTAACCGTGGTTCAGTATGCCCAAAGCATGGGATATAGCATGATGTGCCAATCAAACTTACTCTGTCTGACAGTTTTTTGCAAGATGGTCTTGAGAGACTTGTTGACGACCTCTACTTTCCCATTTTCCTAGGGGTAATAAGGGAGGAATGATCATGTCTAAACCCTAGCTTAGATGCTAGTTCTACCATCATTTCGTTCTAAAAGTGACTGCCATGATCAATGACAATTTCACTCGGGATACCAAACTGGGTGATAATTTGATTGAATATGAAGAAGGCAGTAGTATTCCCATCGGATTTCATGGTACGCATGTCTTCGGCCCACTTAGTAAAGTAGTCGATGGCCATGATAATATGTTAATGCCCCCCAACCGAATTTGAGTTGCAATATACAAAGTCTACCTCCCACTTGGTGAAGGGACCGATGGTAATGATTGGGTGAAGAGGGGCTGGGTGTGAGTGAATTTTCCGAGTGAACAACTAGTAGGGGTGACACTTCTTAACTGCTTCAATACAATCTTTACAGATAGTAGGCCAGAAATAACCAGCTCGCAATTATTTTTGGGTTGTCGCAAACTCGGATAAGTGACCACCACAAGCCCCTTTGTGGCAATCGTTTAGGACTGACTCAACCTCTTCATGAGTTAAAAAATTACATAAGATATCATCTATCCCTTGACGATACAAAGTGTCACTGACGATGGTATACTTCTTGGCTTGGTATCTAATACGCCGACGGTCATCTCGTGAAAGATGTTGAGAGAACTTCAAGGTTTGAAGATATAAGACAATGTCTCCATACCAAGGGTCAGACGACGAGACAAGGAAAATGTGTTCGTTCACAAATGAATCAACATGGATAACATCATTATCTAATTGTGGAAAATCAGATATTAACTCCGCGAAGACTAGCGATTTCTTGGGCATTGCCAAAGTGAAGTCAATATCAAACTCCTGTAAAATGAAAATCCATTTATTATATTCCCCCCCTATGATATGCCTAGTAAGGACGTATTGAAATAGATTGACATCAGCAACCATAGTAGTCTTGCAAAGCAATATATAGTGACATAAATGATGGATTGCGTGAATGACAACCAAAGCTAGTTTTTCTGTAAATGTGTTGACCTACACAGAATAGATCTAACTAAACAATGATACACACATTTGCAGAGAGAATTGGAAAAAGAAGAAGGAGAGAAAGAATNTGATCTGGACACACACCAATAGTTACGGAAGTGAACTGCCACCTATTCTAGTCTCTTAGGTAGTTACGGGAGTGAACTACCACCTAGTTGAGTTAACTAGTCAACTAGTCTTCAGTTAACTGACTGAACAGAAAGTAGTGAGGAGTTAACTCAAGCAATCAAGGCTAATGCGCCACTTTGGTGATGATACCAAGGCAAGGTCGAATTAGCAGGGTGATGATCCCAATGCAACATCTAAACTCAACTCAACTAGTCAAACTGAAGTGTGAACTAAAAGAGAATATTCTCCAGGTAGAATATTCTCTCCTAAAATATAGGAGACTGGATAATGACTAATTATGAATAATAAACAAATAGAAACCTTAGGAAAAAGAAATCCTAGGTGTGTGTGAAGTAACTCCAACACCCCCCCTGAGCATCACTATGGTGAAAATAAAGATTGGGTCCCGACAACGAGGCCATGTTAGGTACCCAATTACAAAAGATACACTGAAAATAAAGTGAGGAAAGAGGGAAAACCTCATGGGAAACCCGTCCCATCAAGGTACAATGTATGTAAAAAAAAAGAAGAACTACAATTTCTAGGCAACTGTGTCCTTCACTCCAAGACAACCTCACAGAGAATGGAATTTCTGCTCAGTGAAGGTCTTGGTGAAAATATCTGTCGTCTGTTTTGCTGAAGGATAGAACTATAAGTCAATGATCCCCTCATGTACTAAGTCCCAGATTTAGTGCATGTGGATCTCAATGTGCTTCGTCTGCTGCCTCTGAACTGAATCTCTGTAGAACTTCAGATTACTCTGGTTGTCACACTAGATGACGATCAACCGATGAAACTGAATGCCCAACTTAGTGAGAAAATGTTGTAGCCACATAGCTTGAATGGTTATGTTAACTACCCCTCTATACTCTACCTCAACGCAAGATAGAGCAATGGCAGCCTTCTTCTTTCTCGACCAACAGATAGGCTCGGAACCAAGACTGAGTGAGTAACTAGATGTGGACTTGCGATCAATGCTATTGCCAACCCAGTTGGAATCAGTAAAACCAATGAGATCTAATGTAGAGTCTGCTGCATAATGAATCCCAAAGGTGATGGTGCCCTATACGTATCGAAGGATACGCTTTGCAACTTTCCAATGTAGCTCATGTAGCTCCTGCATGAACCTGAAAATTGTGCCAACTGCATATGAGAGTTCTAGTATAGAGTGTGTGAGATACAACAAGATCCCCACTAGCTATCTGTACAATGTGTTGTCAACTAATGGAGTCTCCCCACCATCCTCAAGTTTGACTCCTGATAGGAAAGGAGTCGGAGCAGACTTGCAATCTGTCATGTGAAATCTCTCAAGGAGATCTCGTGCATACTTGGCTTGAGAAAGTTTGATGCTTGATGCATCCTAACCAATCTCAAGTCCAAGGAAGAAGTGTAGTGGACCCATGTCCATCATCAAAAACCTGTCATGAAGAATCCTCTTGACTACAGCAATCGCTGAAGTCAAGCAACTGGTGATCAACAAATCATCGACATACAAAACTAAAAGTAGAAGTGAATCAACCTTCCTGAGCATGTATACATTTGGGTCTAATTTACAACGTACAAAGTTTTGTTACAATAGGTAGGAGTCCATCTTGGCATACCATGCCCTCAGAGCCTGCTTGAGGCCATAAAGTGACTTCTTCAGTCGACAGACCAAAGATGAGTCCTGCATAAATCCTTAGGGATACTCCATGTAAATCTCCTCAGAGAGATTGTTAGGATATTTAGACACTTAGGAGTTAGTTAAGATCTACTTGGTCTAATATGTCGTTAGGTAAAAGTGTGTTTCTTTAGTATGCATTAGTATGCA
>JASDQU010309581.1:39027-57416 GCA_032191745.1 Picea mariana
TCGGGAGAAATAAGACTGCAAATTGTTTCGAGTGCCTCATCCATGCGATTTAAGTACTTTGTTTTTTCAATGGATGATGTCGGTTCTGTATCTCTATTCATGGTTAACCTATACAACCCTCTAGATCAGTTATGTATGGATATTTTCTTCTTCCATGCAAAATAGTTGCAAGGTGTAAGAATGAATTCTTTTTGGAATTCCATCTTTTCACTGTCTTCGATCTTTTTTAACTGCAAAACAATTTGGTGTAGTTTTTGCTTAGCATTCCATCGGCTTTGATACCATGTAAATGTGTTGACCTGCATAGAATAGATCTAGATAAACAATGATACACACATTTGTAGAGAGAATTGGAAAAATAAGAAGAAGGAGAGAAAGAATGGAAAGAATTCTCATTAATCATTGTGAATAATGAATAATTTACACATGATATACTCTGTATAACTCAATGAGTTCGACTTAAGGTGAACCAAGTCACCATAGTGGTGGTCTAGAGTGATCTGGACACACACCAACAGTTACGGGAGTGAAATGGCACCTATTCTAGTCTCTCGGGCAGTTACGGGAGTGAACTGCCACCTAGTTGAGTTAACTAGTCAACTAGTCTTCAGTTAACCGACTGAATAGAAAGTAGTGAGGATTTAACTCAAGGAATCAAGGCTAATGCGCCACTTTGGTGATGATGCCAAGGAAAGGTTGAATCAGCATGGTGATGATCCCAATGCAACATCTAAACTCAACTCAACTAGTCAAACTGAAGTGTGAACTGAAAGAGAATATTCTCCGGGTGGAATATTCTCTCCTAAAATATAGGAGAGTGGATAATGACTAATTGTGACTAATAAACAAATAAAAACCTTAGGAAAAATAAATCCTAGGTGTGTGTGAAGTAAATCCAACATTTTCAACGTGAGAGTAATTAAGCTCAGGGCCTGCTAAATTTTGACTAAGATAGTAGATGACGTGCTCATGGAGCTCATCATCCTCCTGAAGTAGAACCATACCAATTGTCTCTTCAGACGCAGAAATACAAGGCAAGTAATATCTACTGTAATGAGGAGACGATACTAAGGCTTTCTTCAAAGCATTGAAAGACTCCTGGGCTCGCTCATCCCAGATAAAAGGGGTGCCTTTCTTCAAGAGGTGCATGAAACCCTTAGTGATATTGGCATAATTCACTATAAACCGACGTAGAAAGTTAGCTTTCCCCTGTAAACCTTGAAGTTGTCTAATCATGTGCAGGGGAGGAAATTGATATTTCATCAACCTTAAGAGGATCTACCATAATCCCGGTCTCAGAGACTAAAAATCCCAAAAGACGACCAGACTTAATGCAAAATATGCATTTATGAGGGTTCAACCGGATTCTATAGTAACTACATCTTTCAAAAACAAGCTGAAGGTGCATAATATGATCCACTCTCTTGCGGGATTGAGCAACGAGATCATCAAGGTAGGCTTCGACTATGTGCTTAAGATCGTGAAAAGTGAAAGTCATGGCACGTTGGAAGGTTGCTCCGACGGTTTTAAGACCGAAAGACATTTTTCGGTATGCAAAAATACCCCAAGGACATATAAATTTCATCTTGTTTTGGTCCTCAAGTTTGATTTGGATTTGGTTATACCTTGAAAATCCATCCATAAAAGAAAATATCTCGCTTCCTGCACACTCATCGAGAATCTGATCAATGAAATGTGTGGGGAAGTTATCTTTAGGACAAGCCTTGTTCAGGTCATGAAATTCCATACATACACGGATGGTTCCTTGCTTTTTATTCACATGAATGGGGTTGGATACCCATTTGGTCAAAGGAACCGGGTAGATGAAGCCAACATTAAGTAGCTTCTCCACCTTTGCCTTAATAGCAGGGGCCTTCCTAGGATTCACAGCTCTAAGACATTGTCGAATTGGTTTAGCATCTGGGTAAGTTCTAATCTCATGTTTGACAATACGAGGGTCGATCCTTGGCATCTCTTCATATGAATAAGCAAATACATCTCAAAATTATTTGAAGAGATTAGTGTAGATCAAAATTTCTTCTGGCGAACAATCTGCACCAATATTTATGTTTTCAATCTTCCCAGGGGTACGAGAGATATCGATTGAGATGGTAAGAGAAATACTCGCCATATTTCCTTCAACATAAATGTAATGCATATCAAGTGGAACTACGGCGTGACCGACTATCTCACTCAAAGTAGACCGAAAGTCTTCTTTCTTGATTCTTTCAAGACTTGAGAGAAAATAAGATCGTTGATGCATATCATCCCAAGGTCTATCGGAACCATTCATGGTGTCGAGGATGGCTTCGTCTAAAGGAAAAGTCTCATATAGGCAATCATGTGAACAAGACAACAAGGTGGCCCATACAGGCCTAAGAAAAGGATCCTCCTCGTCTGTCGACGAGATAGTAGGATCGGGATCGATAGAAGAGTTAAGAACAACTTGATACACAATCTCTGCTTCCAATAGTGGCATGGCCATGCCATCATGCGACTGAGCTTCAAATGATGAAGCTAGGGAACGTAGGGTCCATGGATCACTAAAATAGGAAGTGCGGAAAGGAATGGACCTCTCTATCGAAGTAGGCCTGCTAGACATGGCATAAACATGGTGATTCGGTGTCGAGAAGTCGAAAGTACCCATAAGGGAAGAATACATTCCGACACCGATATTCTTAGTTGTCGGCTGAGAATTGTCGATCACAGGGATCGACGGTCCGACAGATGCATTAGGACTAGAATATGAAAAGGACAATTGGTCGACTGTCACAATCTTCCCTTGATGAGGAAAACAAACCGTACAAAAGACGAATGATACGACAACGACCATAGCATAGGTCCAATTGCGACCTAGTAACAGGTTATAATCAAAAGGTGCATCAACTACCTCTACATCCACCTCTACCGTATTCCCACCTAACTGGACCTGAAAGGCACAGAGAATACCGTGAGGGTGGAAGGAATGACTGTCAAATGTAGTCAACATGTTAGACGACTTGGAAAGGGTCGGAGAACCTAGAGCTTTCCAACAGACCAGGGACATCATTTAGGTGGCAGCGCCTTCATCAACAACCGTACGTTTGATGGTATACTTGGAATACTGCACATGGATTTGGAAAGCCACATGGTAAGGTAAGCGAGGCTCCACATCCATGACATCGAACTTGATAAATTTTGAACCACTAGGTTCTATAGCTCCTAAGGCAGAGAGTAAGGCATTCCTCTGTGAAGGACACGTCTGGAGTACCTCCAAAGCTGACATCACACAAGGGGTTTGGCCCAGATCCTCAACAATAGAGTATTTCTGGGCGGCTCTAGCATTAGGATTGTGGGTAGAGTGCTTAAACACTCCTTTTGGAATACGAGGCAGTGTCTCTAGTTTCTCAATATGTAAGTTCACCTATGAAGGAGGAGAGGGAGCTTCTAGACCAAAGTTATCTTGCGAAGAGATATAATCTCGAGATCGAGTGGCTACATCGATTTTCACATCGACCATATTGATACATACGTGGTCGCCATCTTGTGATGATGGGTTTTGACTCCCACTGGCCGCATTTTCAACATTCAAAGAGCTCGAGGCTAAGTGTTGGTTATGTGGAAATGGATTCGTCAGCACAATGGGTGGTAGATTCAAAATCCTCACAACCTCCGTGAGTTTGGGGCATAAATGCGTAAGGTGGTCATCGATACATAGTTTACAAGGAAACTTCACCTTACGTTTCTCTTTCTTGCCCTCTCCAACATTATCATTCAGTTTCCCATCATTATCTTTGTCCTTGGGTTTATTACCATTTTTCCCACCCTTACGATTATTTCGACCTTTCCTTTTATTCCCACCTGGTTTCTGGTCACCATTTGGGTTTTTCGACGATTGCACGGAATGTACATCTATCGAATGAGTGGGGTTGCAAGACACAAATGAAGCTAGTCCTCCAACAAATTAGTTTAGAGACAATTTTTTCAAGTGGTTCGTTGCCGAGTCTACAAAATTTACATTGGTGGATCCTACAATGCCTTCAGAATGAGGTCTAGGTTTTTTCCTAGGGTCGTAACTTGACCGCGGTGCTTCTAGAAGAAGGTGATATAACATCCTAGACTGGGCATATATCAAATCTAGTTGTTGGGCTCTAAAGATAGCTTCTTCCTCAGTGGAGACCCCAGAAGTAGCAACCTCCTTCGAGATAGGAGGGTGAAAAGACTTTAGGAACCATTCTAGGAGAAAGGTCGTGGTCTAGGAGTCTTAATCAACTGCCTCCATTTACACCACTCCTAGATATGATCCGAGATATGAGTGGTGGTGTCCTAGTGTAAAGTTGACAAAAGTTCGAGGCCAACATCATAATGAATGGGAAATTGAAAGTGGTTGAGAAAGACCATCACCAACTGATTAAATGACCCATATGTTCCCCTAGGTAGCTCAATATACTATTGCGCAACAACTCCAATGAGAGCACGTTGAAACAATCATAATCTAATAAAATCATGGTTAAGAGAATTCGATGAGCACCAAAGGTGAAAGGTAGTGGCGTGATCAATAGGGTCCTCTCCATTCTTACCTTCAAACTTTGGGATGTCTGAAGGAATCTTTTGTGAGGATAGGGGGCCATGTAGGATCATGACTCACTGGGTCGTTCATTAACTTAGCCAAATCTGGCAGATTAAGCATGGCCAAAAAAGGGAGATGGGGTTGCAACATCTGGCCCCATCCTCCCGCAAAATATTGTGCATTGGGAACTACATTTCACCCAAGATTCTATTAAGAACCAAATCCCTGTCTAGAATTATAAGGCCCTCCTCCAGGATGATTCATATAAGGTGGGTTAGGAATCATTCTAGCAAGAATGTTCTGATGAGGGTTATGAAAATCTCCCCTAGTCGGATCAAATCTTGGATGGGGGTTATAAAAGGTGCCCCCGACTGGATTGGATCTGGGTTGGGGGTTGCCCAAAGTGTAAGACTAACCTCCTCTGGGTGGGAATCCAGAGGATTGAAGTGGATTCCTTATGCCAAAAGTATTGGTCGGAATCGGCACCAAGGAGGTAGGGATGTAGGACGAAACTTGTTCGCCAGGTTGGTTGTTCCATCCAGCTGTAAAAGGATTAGAACCAGGGTTAAGAGCAGGGGCACTTCCTATATTAGGGTTCATCTAAGGAATATGAGAACCGCCAAACATAAATGGAGTGCAAGGAGGTGTAGTGCTCCCATGTCCAATGCTAGCATTATGGCCAGCAGCTGGGTTGGCAATCGAAAAATGTGAAGTGAAGTTAGGCATACCATAGGAAAATGGACTAGAAGCCATAAAGATGGAATGAACATTGTAACCCAGTGAATGACCAAGACCCCCAAATGGGTTCGAGGCAAGAGACGAAGCATTAACTACAGGTCAAGCCATAGTACCAGTATGTGCCTTCGTTATTGCAACCATAGTGGTTGCAGGAGTCGAAGGGGTGCCATTAACTATAGTGGGTATGGGAGTCGAAGAACTTCCAGTGTTCTAGAGACTAAATTTAGTACTCATCCTTGTGAAACCACAAGTCTGAAAGGTGGATGTGTGTGTACCACACCTAATAACTCTACACCTTTTAGAAGGCAAGAACTCGAAATCCGGTGGTAACTGTAACAATCGACGTGGCCGACGGGGATGTTGGTCCGAGTCCACGACGAATTATGACTCTACAAAATAAGAATATCCTAAGGCCAACTAGTATTCAAAGAGCATACCAAAAATTCAGACGGCCAATATGCATGCAAACAGGCTAAAGTGGTTGAGTGGCCTCCCTCACTAAAGAAGGTATGTCTCGTCCAAGAGGGACCTGAGACTCCCCGCTAAAGTTTGGAGGTAACATAATCAGTTATAGGGGGGCCCTCATGGGCTTAACAACCAGTCAGTCAGATACCTCGAAGAGGTAATCCTCCATAAAGGTTGTGTGTTGTCCGACCCCTATCTGACTTAGGGTTCAAGTAGAATAACCCCTGCAAGTAACCTATGAGATACCTAAGTCAAGCAACTAATAAACCACTATCTAATCGATAGACATGTGAGCAGTCGTGATTCTGGATTATCGTATGGTCAGGGTAGAAAAGCCTGAAACCTTTAAAGCACCGCCTCTCACAGAGGTATGGGTACTAGCAAGATCCCCAAATATGAATAAATCCACAGAAATATCTCTGGCGCTAGGCGAGTATCCGGGGGTGATCCATTCAACTAACTTCCCATGAACTCGTGATTAATTCCAATGTGAGCAGAGCCTCCTGATCTTACCAATTATACAATGGACTTCTCAACTCCCTATCTCAAACACATATGTTGATTTAATTGCCTTTGAGAAGTTTACTCACAAAATCCTATTCCAAGGCACTAAATCCTAGACTAGTTTGTGCACCCTAAAAATAAAATCGTGACTAATCAATTTTAGTTTAAAGCGTAAATTTTATTGGTCATGATTACTCAAAAGGGTATGGAAGTGAAACTCATGATATTATGACTCTGAAAGAAAATAAATATGAATATAATGCAAAGTCTAATTTTAACTTTTAATGAATGATATGTGTATAAAAATAGTGCAATTTTCAATTTCAACTCTGCAATTCATAAGTAAAATGCAATCTTTCACTAAATGCACTAAGCTAATGATAAAGATTCAGAAGACAAAAATGTCAAGCAATGTAAAATGCCTATTTTTTTTTGTATTTTCAGTATATTAAAGAGAAAATGCATGGATTGAAAAGCAACCTGATATATAAATTCTACTATGTATAAACATAATGACTCAAGAAGAATACCAAGCAGCCAAGCAACAACCCAGAGTTCAAGGACAAATCAAAAATGAAAAACGATGATAAAGACTACACCCAAAAATTCAACTCCAAACAGGTTTCCTGTCAACCCAAAGAAGCTCAACAGGCACTACATGGTTCTAAGAAGGCTCAACAATCATCAAATCCCACCCAACAACTACCAAACCAAGAAACCAAGCAAGGAAATAAGGTGTACACAATTGTTCAGGGAAACAAAGCATATATACGCAGCTTATAGTGAGACAACACACGTGTGTACGCGATTGTCAAGGTAATAGAGTGCGTACAAGCTTGAAAACAAGGCTAGGCAAGGGTAAAAAGGATGAAAACTCAGACCCAGAGTGAACAGAATCTGTCAAATAGTGATACGACAAGAAACACAAAGGAAAAAGAGCAATGCAAGGAGAAAAAGTAATTCAACCCTTAGAAAGAAGATCTCTCCCCAGTGGAGTCGCCAATTCTGTTACGAGGGAAAAACTCTCTATGGCTAGGATAAACCACAACAGATAGGTATGTTTGCAGAAATCTACTCAATTCCAACATATACTATATAAACCAATGTGCAAGCGAGATAAGAAAGAATCCTACCTCGTTCCAACATTTGATGATGTTCCACTGTTGATCACTTTGATCCAAAGCTTTGTACTTGCCACAAGTTCTCAACAAACAAGCAAAGCAAGTATATAGTGATAATATAAAGGGGTTAGCACATTAGATAGCATAATCCATTAATAAACATTACAAATTTTCCCATGGATAATAATCATATATTTGCACGATACCAATTGGACAGGAAAGGAGTATTTCTATTAATAAATGATAAGCAGAAGAGAAAACATTACAGACTTTTGTGTCGGCACGGTTCGAAACCAAGAAACCAAGTTCCTTCCAACTAGGCCATCACCACTTCAATCCTCCACCAAAGGCAAGCTCATAGGAAAGAGACAACAAGGTTCTCTCAACAATAGGGAAATAGCTTGGGGGTTGAACACTGTGTTCAGACTTGAGGGACAAAGGGATGCAGACTCAATATGAAGTAATTTCTCCAAAGTAACTTTTCTCTCAAATTTGAATGTTTTCTCCTCTTTTCCATAACTCAAAATTGTGTTATTATAGATTTCAAAATGCAACTGAAGGGCCAAGTCGAAACGTTTCCAGTATATGGAAGACCTAGGATCAGAGATCTCCTGTCGTGACATGGAAACCCAACTTCATTTTTGTATTTTCTAGCACAAATCTCGATGTATGTGGGCTGTATTGGAGTAGCCTGCATATACATATGTTGTATAGTAGATAGGGCACGTATATGTGGAAAAATATGTATTTTTAGCTCTAGATTCATCAAAAAGGGATGACAAGTTTGCATAGGGGAATGGAAAAAGTCCCTCTATGTAAGATAGCAATGGTGAGGCAAATATTTCTATAACAAAGGGAATATTTACCTTGTACTCCAACTATTGTGAACTTTCCTTTGTCTCCTGAATCGAAACCAAGATCTTGTTGCACAATAGCAACATTTTTTTTTTCCCCTTTCCACCAAACTGTTTTGGTCTCTTTTCTGGATGCAGTTTCCAACAATGTTCATCATCGTGGACACTTTTCTTGCAATGAGTGCAATATGGATTTCCTCCTTCTCTCATTACTATGGCGGTCTTCTTTTCCTTCCTTTTAAACTTCTTAAAAGGTTTATGTGGGAGATTGGAAGGTTTCTTTGTGGGATCTTCTTGAACATGGTTTCCCCTATTCTCAAGGTGAGTGGCTTGCACACAAACTTCGTCAAGACTGGTGGGGTTAAACAAGAGAAAAGTGTGATGAATATAACTGTGAAGTGCACCAATATACTTCATTAAAGTTTCATAAGAATCCAACGGAATATTTAATGCAAGAGATTTCTTCCTAAATTATTCTGTGAAACTTTGTACAATTTGACCTTTACTTTGCCTTAAAGTTTGCCATTCTATCATTTCTTTATGTAAATAACCCAATGGATAAAATTGCTTCCTTATCGCTGATTTAAATTCTGACCATGAAGAAAGAATATTACCACATTTACTTCTGTCCTGAAGCTTTCTCTCCCACCATACAACAGTGGTGCCTTCCAACCGAAGAGAAGCTAGTTTCAATTTAACTTCCTCTTCATCAATATGTTGAACATGAAAATACACTTCAACCTGTCAGATTCAATTGTTTATCTTTTCAGGATTAACATCTCCATTAAACATAGGTAAAGAAAATTTTACATCAATCTTTAATAATGGTTTCTAAAAAGAGGCTTTATGGCTAGAATGATGAGAATAATGAGAATGCTCAAAGGAAGAAGAACTAGAACTTGATGGTAAATATGGAGGCTCAAGAGGATCTCCTCCATCCCCTTGGTTTACCGAAGCATCATAATCAATATGTGCTTCCTTTTTCTTCCCTTTCTTCTTCATCCTCTTCTCGTAGTCTCCATACATTCGTTCGACCATTTTTGACATCCGATAGAAGACCATATGAAATTTTTTCTCATGTTCATCACGCTTGTCTTCTTCTGCCATTTTCTTCCTTCGGGATGCATGGCCAACTTTAGGATTGAAAGTATTTAGAGTTCCTTCACCCTGCTTATGATTGGCCCTAGTAAGAATTCACACTCAACAATTCAAGTCAAAGACAACTGCTCTGATACCAACATGATCCAAGATCTTTTCATCGAGTGACTTATAAAGAATTGCATTAAATGAGCATAAATTAAAATGCACCATTAAAGGAAAATATCAATAATGAAGAGACATAAGCATCAAATCTAAACACAAAAAATTGATAACGGAGTTCATCCCTGGTAGACTACGTCTCCGGGTCCTGCTCTCAAATGGGTAGGCTTTTTAATTAAATCAACCAAATAATTTGGCAAAATACATAAGTATACCTCATTCTGGAATCAAGCTGCATAAATAATTCTCAGATCATAAAACAAACAACACCATTGAATTTGTGGTGTCGAATTACCCAAAAATGACTGTCTCCATGCTTCAATATGACTCTGGCACTCCCAGGACCAAGAAGAAACTCATGTCAGTTTTCATGCCCATGCAACCTGCAATAAATGCCACTGTACTTGTCTCGAACTACATGCCCACTCCGTACCACATGCGCGCGTCCCTTCGAAGCTCTGGGAAGATGCTCTTTTTAAACATTTTTTGCGGGCGTTATTAACAACACATGTCGTTGGCTTGTTGGTTTGGGCGTGAATGTTAAGGCACAATAGAGGAAGGAGGTCCCGGGTTCAAATCTGCGGGCCTCCCCCTTTTTGTTTGGTTTGTTGTAAATATATATAAATATAAACATTGTTTTTTTTCCAACTTTGGTGATGGCTCTATCCAATTCTCTAATGATTAATACGTGGCTGGATTTGGCGTGGTCCGCCAGATTTGGAGGACCCGCCAAACCATTGTTTTTCCAAAATTCGGATACGGGCTGTCATTGGGAATTTTCCCATTGCCACATGGTAGGCCCTCATTGGGCCACGTGGAAGCCTCTCATTTGGTCACGCCATCCACTAATCTGTCAGCCTACCATGTCAACGCCACGTCATTGTATAGATGCTACGTCACTTCCAACTCACTATGCCACATCATCATGCCATGTCATTGTACGGACTATACGAACTGCCACATGGAAAAATCCTATTGGTCCATGGATTGGTCCAGAAGTTCCAAATTTGGGTGACACGTGGCAACCTCTGGTGCTGCCACATCACCATGTTGATCCTTATAAGGCTCTTATTAGAGGATTCTGCTAATCCATTTCCTTGAGGATAGTAAGGAGTGGAGTGAACCAACTTGATGTTTTACTTATCACAAAACTCAACCATTGAATTAGACTTGAAATATTGGGCATTATCAATAATCNATGAGAATTCTCAAAGGAAGAAGAACTAGAACTTAATGGTGAAGATGGAGGCTCAAGAGGATCTCCTCCATCCCCTTGGTTTATCGAAGCATCATCATCAATATGTGCTTCCTTTTTCTTCCCTTTCTTCTTCATCCTCTTCTTGTAGTCTCCATACATTCGTTCGACCATTTTTGACATCCGATAGAAGACCATATGAAATTTTTTCTATGTTCATCACACTTGTCTTCTTCTACCATTTTCTTCCTTCGGGATGCATGGCCAGCTTCAGGATTGAAAGTATTTAGAGTTCCTTCACCCTACTTATGATTGGCCCTAGTAAGCATTCACACTCAACAATTCAAGTCAAAGACAATTGCTTTGATACCAACATGATTCGAGATCTTTTCATTGAGTGACTTATAAAGAATTGCATTAAATGAGCATAAATTAAAATGCACCATTAAAGGAAAATATCAATAATGAAGAGACATAAGCATCAAATCTAAACACAAAAACTTGATAATAGAGTTCGTCCCTGGTGGACTACATCTCCGGGTCCTGCTCTCAAATGGGTAGGCTTTTTAATTAACTAAGCCAAATCATTTGGAAAAATACATAAGTATACCTCATTCTAGAATCAAGCTGCATAAATAATGCTCAGATCAGAAAACAAACAACACCACTGAATTTGTGGTGTCGAATTACCCAAAAATGACTATCTCCATGCTTCAATATGACTCTGGCACTCCTAGGACCAAGAAGAAATTCATCTCAGTTTTCATGCCCATGCAACTTGCAATAAATGCCATTGTACTTGTCTCGAACTACATGCCCATTCCATACCGCACGTGCGCCTCCCTTTGGAGCTCTGGGCAAATGCTCTTTTTAAACATTTTTTGTGGGCATTATTAATAGCCCATGTCATTGGCCTGTTGGTTTGGGCGTGAATGTTAACGCACAATAGAGGGAGGAGGTCCCGGGGTCAAACCTGCGGGCCTCCCCATTTTGGTTTGGTTTGTTGTAAATATATATAAATATAAACATTGTTTTTTTTCCAATTTTGGCGATGGCTCTATCCAATTCTCTAATGATTAATACGTGGCCGGATTTGGCATGGTCCTCCAAATTTGGTGGACCCACCAAACCATTTTTTTTCCAAAATTCGGATACGGGCTGTCGTTGGGAATTTTCCCACTGCCACATGGTAGCCCCTCATTGGGCCACATGGAAGCCTCTCATTCGACCACGCCATCCACTACTCTGTTAGCCTACCATGTCAACGCTACGCCATTGTACAGATGCTACATCACTGCCAACTCGCTATACCACATCATCATGCCATGTCATTGTACAGACTGTACGAACTGCCACATGGAAAAATCCTATTGGTCCATGGATTGGTACAAAAGTTCCAAATCTGGGTGACACGTGGCAGCCTCTAGTGCTGCCATGTCACCATGTTGATCCTTATAAGGCTCTTATTGGAGGATTCTACTAATCCATTTCCTTGAGTATAGTAAGGAGTGGAGTGAACCAACTTGATGTTTTACTTATCATAAAACTCAACCATTGAATTAGACTTGAAATATTGGGCATTATCAATAATCAACTTTCTAGGACACCCAAATATTGAGAAAATATTTCGTTCAAGAAAAGTCATGATTACCTTATCTGTTGCATTTCATGTTGGGATTGCTTCAATCCATTTGGTAAAGTAATCTGTGGTTGTGAGTATCCATTTGTGTTGTCCAAAATATGGAGGATGAATTTTTCCAATGAAATCTAAACCCCACTGTTGAAAAGGTCCATGGGAAAAGATGGGTTTCAGAGGTATAGACATAAGCTTATGTTTTCCTGCAAACTTTTGACATGGTTCACATGCCCTGACTTGAGAAAACACATCAGAGAACATTACATGCCAATAATAACCTACTCTTAGTATTTTGANCCATGGGAAATGATGGGTTTCAAAGGTATAGACATAAGCTTATGTTTTCCTGCAAAATTTTGACATGGTTCACTTGCCCTGACCTGAGAAAACACATCAGAGAACATTACATGCCAATAATAACCTACTCTTAGTATTTTGAAAGCTGTGGATTTCCAATGATGATGGCCCCCACAAAATCCTTTGTGTAAGTCATTGAAAAATTGTTTTGCTTCCTCTTCATCAACACATTTCAACAAAATTTCATTAGGATCTCTCCAAAACAGAAATTGATTGATGATGCAAAACTTCACATATTTAAGCTTAAGATATCTGAACTTGGATTTATCTAAATCAGGAGGAGATTAAAGACTTTGCAGAAAATGAAGAATATCCTTGTACCATGGAGAAGAAAGATATTTTCTACTTACCTGTGAATTAATTTCTTCAGTCTGTAATACTAAATTAATTGATCTATTGAATATGTAATGCAATCCAATTTCTTTACAATTTGATTCTGTCAGTAATTTATCAACTCCATGTCCTTTGATCAATTTAGTAGGCTTTATGACCATGTTATATTCCAGAATCTTGGTTATCCATCTTCCCCCTTTTCCTTCACTATCTGGTTGAACCATAAATTACTTGAAAACACTACTTGGAGCATATGCAATAATCTCAGAATGCAAGACATAGACTCAAAACGACTTCAATGCTTTCACCAGAGCAAAGGCCTATTTCTCCATGATATCATATTTTAATTATGAATCCCTTAAAGTCTTACTGAAGAAAGAGATAGGTTGTTCACACCCTTCATCATTTCTTTGCAAGAGAACAACAACGATGGTATCTTCAGATACAAATGAAAAAATCAGAAAATATTTAGAGTAATTAGGACTGATGAGGACATGAGCCTTAATTAAATCTTGCTTAATCTTTTCAAATGATTCCTTAGCCTCAGATATCCACTTGATCTCTGCATCTTTCTTCAACATATTAGTAATAAGCTTGATGATTTCTACAAAATTGGGTATAAATATTCTTAAAAAGTTGATTTTACCTATGATGGATTGGATAGAATTCTTATTCCTTGGAATGTTTATCTTCTGGATGGCCTTTCGCCTTTGAAGATCTATCTTGATTCCTCATAATTGAACAATATTTCATAAGAGTTTACCTTCCTCCATGGAAAAATGAGACTTTTTAGGGTTTAATGATATGCCATGCCTTCTGCATTTTTCAAATGTCTACTTCATATGCTGCAAGTGCTCATCATCAGAGGTTGAGAACAAAATAATGTCATCAATATAAATAACCATAAATTTGTCTTTATCACCAACTAATGTGATTTCCATGTCTCTCTGGAATGTTGCTCCAACATTCATGATTCCAAAGGGCATTTTTTCATACATGAACGTGCCCCAGGGAGTAGTAAAAGTTGTCTTATTTTTATCTTCTTCCATCACTGATATCTGATTATAACCTAAATATCCATCAAGCATGGAGATCCTTTGATCCCCTGCCACTCTTTGTAAAATATGATCCATTTTAGGTAATGGATAATTTTCCTTCAGAGAACACCTGTTCAGATTTCTAAAGTCTACACAGAGCCTTATCTCTCAATTATTTTTCTTGACAGGTACTAAATTTTCCACCCATTATGAGTATCTCAATGGAACTATAATTTTGGCATTCAACAACCTTTTCAACTCTTTTTCAATTATGGGTAGAAACAATGGATTGAATTGTCTTGTTTTTCTTCTTAAAAGGTTTGGATCCAGGCTTCAAAGGAATCTTATGATGCATAATCTCTGTGTCAAAAATCTTAAGGTCTTCATAAGACCAAACAAAAACATCAACAAACTATTTCATCAAACTTACATACCCACCCCTCTATTTTTGTGGTAATTTCTTAGATAACTTCACCATTTTGGATTTGAATCAGAGTTGACATTACAATCCACCACTTATGCCTCTTCTGTTTGAATAACAAACCTTTTAGATACATCATTATGATCAAATAATATTTCAAGGGGAACTATTCCCTTTGGTAAATGATTGGTTTTCAACTCAATAATTGTATGGCCAACAATGTTGTTTTGAAGAATATCAGCAGAATGGACTTCTACATCATCATTTTCATTTTCTTGATCTATGGAAATGGAAGAAAATTCATCAATGGTCTCTAAAAATCTTTTAATCTCCCGATCATCTTTAAAAACCTGCCAACTTTTTATATTGTTTGGTATATAAGGTATGTGTCTTACCTCAACTTCAAATCTTAAATTTGGAAGTATTTGAGTTTTGAAATTACTCGTTGCAAGAGCTAGAGAATCTACCTGTTGATTCAAATTTCTCTATATAAAAGTGAAATTGAAAGTTAGGAATAAATTCTCAACAAAATCCCACACTTCATTTATATATTGTTTTAACCTTTGTTGTTTGGCATGGTAGATATTCTTGAGTTGATGAATGATTAACTTTTAATCCCCAAAAACTAAAAGTTGATCAATGCCCATATCCTTAGTAGCTTTAAATCCCAACAAAAGAACCTCATATTCATTAATGTTGTTTGCTGTGTCAAATTCCAACTTGTATGAAAAAGGAATGACTTCTTTAGAAGGAGAGATGAAAACAATTCTAGCCCCAGAACCTTCTTTGGAACATGAACCATCAAAGAACATCATCCATACTAAATTTTATGTATTTTTCCCTTTTGCAAGTGTAACCTTCCTCACTGATACTTCAATTTTTTTATCACCAATGTGAAAAATGAAAGAACCAAGTTCATCTTCAATTGCATATGGGATGATTACTAGGGTTTTCATGATCACTAATGAGGTAAGTCATCCTCACTTCCTTGTACAGTCTTCGATGTTCTCCACCAAATACAGGTATGGTAGTATAAATGAGATCCATTTGTAATGTACCCCCTACTTTCCCATCCCATGACCTTGATAATAGCATGCCAAACTTAGGAGGTATATCAACCACAATCACATCTAAAACCACACTTTTTATAGGTAGCTGAGATAAGGTGACAACCATGTCATTAATGAATCCTAAACATTTAACCTTTCTAGAGCCAAAAGAATACATGTATAAATATGGCTTAGTGATATCCAACCCTAGCTCATCCATTACTACCTTTGGCATGACATTTTGCGATGCTCCTGAATCCATTAGAAAATTATGCAATATTTTTTCATGAATATTCATAGATATGTAGAAAGGAGGAGAGGCTTCAGATCTATCATCAATGTGTGGTCTTATGGTGGGATTTTCATCTTCAGGATTTATGGTAGATATTCTTGAAGATGGTCAACTATATAATGGTTAGAAGGGGATTGTAAATCTTTCAAAACAAATTTTCTAAAAGGATCAGTTTTCATCAATTCTACCAGAGGTATAGGTATTTTGATCTTATTGATTTCATTTTCCAGATTAAAAGAAGGAACATGCTTCTCAGATTTCTTTACCTCTGTACTACTAACCTTAACAGGTTGTTTTTGCTATCGATCCATTTTATCCCCATAACCTTCTTTAATGTATCTTGATTTTGTTGGAGCATTCATCTTTTTTGCTTGAACATATGTGTCCACCTTTCATCCATTTTCTCTAGATCTAAGATCATATTTTTTCCTTTTGGGTTCCTTCTGAGAAATATCTTCAGCATCTTCTTCCTCAAACTGATTCAATATAAAGGAATCCTCATATTGTTGTTGTATCACATGAGTGGGAGGTAATTCTGTATCATGTAAATGAATTGTGGAATCCTCCTCAGTATCATCAATTTATTGAAACCCTTCCACTGCATTGTTTTGAAAAGGAGGAAAAACCCTCTGATCCTCTTGATTTCTTCTTTCCCTTGGAAAAATTTGAGGAACATTGTTAGGCCTTCTAAACTGATTGGAATTTATGTATCCTCAATCCTGTGTAGGTCTGCTAGATTTCTTTGTTTCCATATTCAACCTAGCCATTTCAGATGTTAAGGTTTTCAACATTTTGGCCATTTCATCAATATTTGAAACAGATGATGTATGAGAAGAAGAAGGAAGTTATTCTCTTTGTTTTTTCTTGTCTCTATCATTCTTTGATCTCAATCTATCTACTACCAATATATTGGATTCTACCTCAATGGTTGCTTCCTGCATTAAAATCAAAGTGACAAACCTTCTTTCTATCAACAAAAGAGAAAACTCAGCATCAAAAGCATTGGAAAAAGTAATTTTGGCAGATGTTTTTGTGGGTTTGATTTCATCTTGAATCTTACTATACATTTTATTGAATCTTTTGGTAAAATCTGATACAGATTCTCCTTGTTTCCTTTTCAAAGAAACAAATTCAGTAATATAATATAAGGAATATTTATTATCTACCCAATGTCTCAAAAAGGTATCATCTAGTGCATCAATATCAACAATAGAATTAGGAGGGAGACTTCTTAACCATTTCCTTGCTTCCCCATCTAAAATCTGCACAAAAATTCTCATCCAAACATCTGCATGCTCCACATTAAAGTTATCTGTAAAACTATAGAAATAATTCAAGTGCTCTTCAACAGTGACCTCTACCTCTCCATTAAATCTTGTCAAATACTTCATATAATCATTTGGTGGGAAAGAATACAATACTTGTGGTAAAATCAATGGTGCATTTCTTGTTGCAACAAATGTATCCATCCTATTTACAACCATATTTGTCACAATCGGTGTTTGAACTTTAGGAATAGACAAAATTTGAGATCTGGAAAGGGAAACAATCCCTTGGGTAGAAGAACTTGGTTAGAAGGATTTTCAAAAGATCGAAATTGTGGTTTAGATTCTTCAGAAGAACTGAACTGAGGTGATGAAGATAATATTTGATCAGACTCACTTTTAGTATCTCTGGTAAAATCCATCAAATCTCCAATTATAGATAAGGTGTTTGTTTTTTCTTCTTCAATAAGCTCAAAGAATAATTTCCATTCTTCTAAATTCAATTCAGAAATAGTTGAAGGAAAATATACAGTTGAAGGTTGAATGATAGGTTTTGTTTCAATTTCAGGTACATCTTCTACAGCTAGATATTTATCAATGGGTTTAGAAGACTATACTTGAGTACTTGTAGAAGAAGGATTGTATTTTGAAGAAGAGGATTGTCCTTGAGTACTTTTATATTTTCTTAATAACTTTTCAGGATCAGACACTACTGGAACGGGTTTAGGATCTGGGCTTCTTCTAGTCACCTGTTTCTTTGTAGATGATGATAAGGTTAGAGGAGGTTTAATTCCTTTACCTTCTCTTTTAGGAGACAAAACTACTACAGAGGAGTCTCCAGGTGAATAATATATAGTCACATATAAATCTCTAAATTCTTGTCCACCATCAAGATTTAGATCTTATCTTTGTCATTCTCCCAGGGAAAATACTTCGTGTCTCCATCCCCAACAATGACACAAAAATATGTTAGTCCCTAAAGTTGCACTTGATTGTGAGAGGGTAAGCTAGGACATCATCAATTTATTGCAATGGTTTTATGAATAAACATTTGTAATGATTTTTTGAAATGGTTTGAAGGTTGGGTCAAAGATAATATAATAGTATCAAACTCAAATAGGCAAGAGAAAATTCACACCTCACTGACTTAGTAAATGGTAGTCAATCCAATGATCAGATGGAAAAGTAATATGAAAGATAAAGAAGTATTTAAGATTTCAATTTGTCCACTCACATATGAAACTCTTGATCCCAAATATCATTCAAGAAGCAAGAGAAAAGTACTTGAAAACAAATCTGATTATGAACAAGAA
>JASDQU010309581.1:81983-96842 GCA_032191745.1 Picea mariana
ATAATGCAGGGAAGTAAGCAATAGAATATTCAACATCAATCACACACATGAAATATACAGAGACAGATATTTCCTGAGGAAACCCATAAAGGGAAAAACCTCTTCTTCTTGATATGATAAGTAATCTTTATTTTATTTACATTATCATTCTTAGGAGCACCAACTCCCTTTGAGGCTACCACCTCTATTTCACAAGAAGTAACTTGTTGAGAGCACCAACTCGCTGATTTCTATAGCACCCACTAGAAGGAAGCACCAACTCCCTGGTTTCTCTAACATCCACTAGAAGGAAGCACCAACTCCCTGAGTGTTCCAGCACCAAATGGATGGAAGCACCAAATTCCAGTTACACAGGCACCGACCTGTATAAAAGAGAACAATAGTTCTCCCTTGCACCACCTTGCCACCATGGTTTTTTTGGCTGCAACCAGATGGAAGCTACAAATCCCTGTGTTAAAGCACCCACTTGAAACTCTAAGGACAATAGTCCTCCCTAGCACCTCCCTACCACCCTGAAATATAAATATTTGCTTCTCATAAATTTATCACAGTGATACAATATTTTATCAATGGATTACCAGTCTCATCATTGTTTTGCTACACTACTCTACTCTACCTACATCAGTGTCTTCCTTCTCACATATTCTTGAGCTTTTTGATCTTCTACTCTGTCTCTGTATGCGCACCTCGGATTTATCTTCCTCTCTTAGATATTCATTTTGTTCCTTTCTTCTTCTGTGCTTTATGCTCTGTGTATTATTTCCATTCTATGTGCTACGCCTATTCTGTGCATTTCAAATCCTTCACATAGCATGCTTCTACCCGCATAAATCACACTCAATAGAAGAAACCATATTTTCTCTGTTCTGTACATATTTATCATGCCAAGTCCTCTACTAGGGCATACACTCAACTCTTCGTCCTCTCTGGCGTTCATCATGAGTTTTTTCTTCATTAGTGGTCGTTATCCTGAGATTCTTCAGCTTCTTTGGGAGTTACAGTCTTTGATGCATTTCCATCTGTCAATTGTCTAAATGATTAATATTCACTTCAATGGAAGTTACCTCAAGACTCTTCAGCTCCTCTGGCAATCACACTAAGCTCGTCGTATTATCTAGCAGATACAATCACTCCATTTGTGGCAGTTACAATCATTCCTTTCCATTAGTTACAGAGAGAACTTCTGCACACTCATTCCTTTGGCACCTTTTCCCTTACTGAGAAAAACTTCACACCGGGCACTTTCTTTTCTTGCTAAGCCCCTTCCTTTTACGTGACCATCGACAGTGACCAAATTCTTATTCAAAAGGCATTTGCATACTTAGTCTAGCGAGCAATAGCTTCCTATTTCATGATATGAACTTGGGCTATGAACTTCACGTGACCATGTGATTGAGGGCACGTCCATAGGCGGTTTGAGGGAAACCTGCTTTTCACCCTGCAATTCACTACAAGCCTCCACGCGTCCTTTCTCCAAAACCATGGTTTCGATTGCAACCCACCTACAAAACATTAAGACCCGAGCATGTTCTATCCCTGCAATGCAATGGAACTATCGATATCATTATATTGACAGTGCTCATCGATCAACGACTCCAATCTGTTGACTTATCCTGCCTTCTTTCCTCCGTCCATGCGCGATCCTTAGTCTCAACAACCAAGTGACATGTGTCCCTCCAAACCAACGGACGAGATCAATTTTTTCTTTCAGGCTTCGGGAGTCTCGATTCTCAAACTCCGCTTGCTCCCGGAGAAATTCACTCAGAGTCCACGATCTAATGACGTGTGGTATTCGAATCAATGGTCATCCCTTCGGGTATTCGAGTTTCATAAATCTCAATTTTCCAACCTTTCAACCTTCCTTTTCTTTTTCCTGGAGTTGACAATCCACCGATGCGTGTCCCTTTCGAATCAACGGTCATGATCCTTTCACATCTCTAGACTTCGGAGATTTAAACTTATGTTATCCTTCCAATGGAGTAGATCGATAGATGAGAATGATCTCGAAGTGATCTTTCAGATCGGATGTCTCTTGTCCACTTCGTGACTTTGTCATTCGAGACTTCGAAGATTTTGTCATTTTCTAGTGGTAAAGCTCCCGAAGTAAAACTCTTGGAGTGACGTCACTTACTTACATCACTTGATGACGTGTCATGAGACTAGTAGCTACCACGTGTCACTCATATTTGTGATTTTCACGTGCCTAAAATGTCGAATCAACTTGACACTTGTCATTGTCTCATTGCACCACATGTCCTTATTGATGTAATCTTGCTGACATGGTCTACCACATGTCCTTGTAGACGTGGTTTGCTGCGTGTCCTTGCTGATGTGGTATGATGATCAACAACCCTGATCCAACAGTCATCGTATGTCCTCCAAATCCGATGGTCCTTATTCATTTCGGATTTTCGGGTTTCGGGGATTTAAAATCTCAAAATTTTCGGAGCGTAACCTCCTCACATCTTTATATCTGAAGTGAATGTTGTTTGTCGATCATGATCCTAGATTGATGGCTTGATCTGTCTATGATGCAACTCTTCTAGCTTATCATGTCCTTCCACTTAGAATGATCCAACGGCTGGCGGAAATTCGCATTTTGGGAATTTCAACTCTCACGCTTTCCAGAGTGTAACCTCCTCGCATCTTTAGATCCAAAGTGAATCATGTTCGTTGACCAGGATCTTAGATTGATGGCTCGATCTTTCTGCAATGCAACTCTTCTAGCTTATCCTGTCCTTCCACTTCAAACTGATTTGAAGAATTTCATTTACTCCGGCTCTCCAGACTTCAGGTTTTTCAAGTCTCAAACTGAAAAAAATCCCCGAAGTGATTTTCTTCAAAGTTCAGGATCGTGTGCCACTTGTCGGTCTTGACGATGGACGGTCCCTGCTTAATTCAGGACTTCAGAACTTTGAAAAGTCCACTCTCCTATGCTCATCCAAAGGCTTCACATTCCTGCATTTATTTCTGGATCCAATGTTTGTTGATCCTCAGTGCTTAGATCCAACTGATCAGATATGTACTTCTCCTCTGCACTTCCTCTGGTCACCAGGCACTGATCTAACAATCATCGGGTATTTGGGATTGGTGATCCAATGACCATTGTCTTTTCCATCATTTTTTCTTTCCTCATTACTACTTTTCTTGCCTGTAAACATACCATCATCAATGTTGTTCTTGCCATCAATGACAAGCACACTCTGCCTGTAAACATGCCAACAATATCCGCCTTTGGCATTGATGGCAACCCTGAAGGACTGCATTGTTCTACTTAGACCTCCAACTATATCATCCATACCATTCCTTTTTCACTATTCTACTTAGACCTCCAACTGTAGAATCCAGACCACACCTTTTCTCCCCCTTTGACATCAATGTCAAAGAAAACATGCTCCCCATGAATTGTTGTAGTACTTTTCGGAGGTATCAGATATTCAACCAACACAAACTCCCCCTGACAGGATCAACTCTCTTAGGTGAGAGAAGAGATGGCACCCAACTTCTGACATAGATATTCAAATGGTGTCTTGGATAGGGGTTTAGTAAAGATGTCTGCAATTTGTTCTGTGCTTGGAATGTAATGAACCTGAACAATCTTTTTGGTGACCTACTCTCTCAGAAAATGGTATTTTATGGGGATGTGCTTGGTCTTGGAATGAAATATTAAATTCTTGGACCTGTTCATTTTCATCTTCAACTGTGTCCTATGTAGTATACTCAATATTGCTCATCTCTCTTACTAGGACTCCTTCATCAACCTTTTCTTGTCATAACTGAATGAATCCCCCTTTGTTTCTAAAGGTTATCTTTTTTTGACAAGGTTTCTCCTCTTGTTATGTCTACAGGATGTCATGTATATCATTTTGTACATCAGAATGTTGTTGTTGCGGATGTCGCTGTCCTACTGGAACACTGCGCAATTAGCTCATATTTTTCAAACAACCCTTGGATCTACCCATTGATATTCATTGATCTATAACCATATGTATCCATCTTTATCCAAGATGTTTCTTTACTGTACATTGCTCTAAACTCATTTGAGGAAGTTTATACTATGTTTGTCACATGACTACAATTTTGTTTGCAACAATTAACTTCAATTGTACAGTCTTTTCTATCCACATCTGTGAGTGTCCTGGTTTCTTGAACTTTCTTCTCTGATATTCTATTACAATAACTGTATTTTTATTCTATGATGCCTACAATCCAAGGCTTTATGACCATATTCATCACAAGGAAAAATAATAATTGTTACAAACGCTCTCATACCTCCTTTGATTCATCCATGAAGGTGTCTCTCTTCTAAACTTACTTTGAGGTGTATCAGTAGCTTCTAGGTGTCTTTCTTGGTCTGATCTTCTAAATATTGTAGTATTTCTTTCATTCTTTGAACATGAAGAACTTGATTCATACCTGCTCTCCCTTTTTACAAATGAAGGACCCGTGTCAGACTTGTCTTCACCCTTTACAAATGAAGGACTTGCATAAGTTTTCTTAGGAGTATTGATTTCTTCCTTGTTGTATCCAAGACCGGATCTGTCATTTGTTGATCTCTGACTATCCAAGATCTCATCCAGGATCATGAAACTGTTCAAGAATTTGATTTGGGTGTTTGACTTCTCAACCTTCTTTCTAATATTCACAACTTCTGCTTCCAACTTATGACATGATTATTCTTCTACTTCTTCCATGGGATAAATGCTAACAAAACATTATTTTACTATATCCGAGTCTTCTTATTCTTTTCTTGCAGGGGAGGATTCAATATCAACATCATTATCTGTCCTTATGCCTTTAGCCACCACTTGTCCTGATTTTACAGACTTTATCTTGCAATATTTGGAAGTGAACAACACTTCACATTCTCTGTCACATATTTGACTTACACTGAGCAGATTATGTTTCAGCCCATCTACAAGCAAAACATCCTAGGATTTTCCTTTACCATTAATCAACCTTACCATCCCTTTACCTTTGAATTTACCTGGTTCATCATTTCCAGAGGTCACATTTCCTATTTTCATTTTACTTATAGACATAAACGTATCCTTGTCTTCAGTCATGTGTTTGGAACATCCACTGTCTGTATACTAAGGGTCTTTTTGTTTTTGAGTTGAAAGTACTAGACCACATTTTTCACTATCTTTCTTTTTCCAAGTGTTGGCATTTTTAGCTAAGGGCTTTATCCTTGGATCTTCTTTGTAATTCTTCAGATGGCATTTTTCAGATTTGTGGCCGAAGTTATGACAATTATAGCATTCGAGCTCATTTTTCAATATCAAAGTAATTGGTGCAATGTTGTCTACTCATTGCCTGTTCATTATTTCTTGTCCTCCTTAGTTGCATGTCTCTGAAATTAATTAGACAATTTTCAATATGTGGTCGTTTGTTACTTGGTTGTCTCATTCTTTGTTGTGGTAGATATTTATTCCTTGGGTGTATTGATTGCTCATGTCTAAATCTTAAGGAACAATTTACATCTTTGTGGCCAAAGTTAGAACGGTAGAAACAATATCCATATAAAAAATATTTGTACCTGGAAAATGGTTGTCTTCTTTGAGCAAGTCAATTTCTTCCATGCTGATGATTTCTTTGAGTAGAGGGTGTATTATTTCTTTGTTCTACATATTCAATTTTGTCACCCTTTTCTTTACTCCTCCTTGGTGGCTGAACAGCTTCCATTGTTTCTGCATGTTTGATGTTGTCATTGGTTGTAGATTTGACAAACTTGATGGGTTCTTTGTTACTTGGTTGACCACTACTTGATCCCTCTTCATAACCCAAACTAGTTTTCAACTTTGGATTCCTTTGTTGATTCAGAATGGTGGCTAATCCTTCTGAGGCTTTGATACTTGATAGATCCTGGTGATACAAGGCTTTAAACTTCTCCAACTCTTTTCTAGTTTTCAATAATTCTTCTTCCATAGCTTCAAATCTTGCCTTCTTATCTGATAAATGTTGTTTCATAATGTTCTCTATTTTCTTTGCCTCTTCTAATTCCACTTTTAGCAGGGCAAAGTCTTCATCAGGTTTTTTACTGCCTTTCTCGAACTGTATCGACAATTGTTTTTTCTTTCTCATCTTAAGTTTGAGTCTGTCAATCTCTTCCAAAGAATTGATCATCTCTCCTTCCAAGTCAACCACATATTCTTCATCATCAACATCACTTCCTATGATTTTATTATCATAATCCTCTTTGGCCATAAGAACAAAGTCATTTACCTTATCTTCATAGGGAGAGTCACTATCTGTGTCTTCTGAAGAGTCATCATTGTTTACACATAAAATTTTCTTTTTATCAAATCTTTTGGATTTGTACTTATCTTCCCCTTCAAAGTTATGGTCCTTATTCTTGTGTGGAAACCTATATACAAAGTGGCCTATCTTTCCACAGTTTAAACATTTGAAGGGAAACTTGCCTTGGTACTTGCCTGATCCTTTCTTTAGTCTTCTCACAAGTTTTTCTTCAATTTCATCGGGATCATAACCCTCATTCTTATATGCTTTAAATGATGCTTCTATAGTGTTATATTTGTCTTTACTAATCCTCATTTCAGAAGCAGTTAGAGTTCCTAGGAGTTGATCAATAGACAAAGTCTTAATATCAACTAGTTCTTCTATTGCAGAAACTTTTGGATTGAATCTATCAGGCAGAGATCTTGAGATATTCTGAACTAATAATATGTCTTCAATCTTCTTACCAAGACCTTTCATGGCATTCACAAGATCCTCAAATCTTAAGAAAAATTTATTAATTGTCTCATCCCCATTCATCTTTAGTTGTTCAAACTGTAATCTGTAGGTTTGAAGCTTGGCATCCTTTACCTTCTCATTACCTTCATAACTGCTAATGATTTTGTCCCCCATTTCTTTGGCAGATTCTAAGTGCATAACGTTTAAAAATTATTCTTCTGCAAGCCCAATCAGAATAACATTCATAGCCTTAGCGTTGAAGCTCAATTCTATCTTTTCATCCTTATTAGCTAGTACAACTGGCTTTACATAACCAGTATCTACCACATCCCAAACATCTGCAACTAGAACCATTATCTAGGTTCTCATCCTAACCTTCCAGAAGACAAAGTTTGTTCCATTGAATAGAGGGGCCTTATTGGTTGAAGTTGCTTCATGACTTGTCATGTTTAATCTTGTTGATCTACCTTTAAATAAAAGGAACCCGCTCTGAAACCAATTGTTGGAAAACTGAGAGGGGGGGGTGAATAAGTTGTCCAACAATTATGCCTATTTTAAAATCTTTACAAAACACTAAATGATGATCACAATAATGAAGGGAAGTAAGCAATATAATATTCAACATCAATAACACACATGAAATATACAAAGACAGATATTTCCTGAGGAAACCCATAAAGGGAAAAACCTCTTATTTATGATATGATAAGTAATATTTATTTTCTGTACATTATCATTATTAGGAGCAAAAACTCCCTTTGAGGCTACCACCTCTGTTTTACAAGAAGCAACTTGTTGAGAGCACCAACTCTCTGGTTTCTCTAGCACCCACTAGAAGGAAGCACCAACTCCCTGGTTTCTCTAGCACCCACCATAAGGAAGCACCAACTCCCTGATTTTTCTAGCACCAACTGGATGGAAGCACCAACTTCCAGTTACACATGCACCAACCTGTATACCAGAGAACAATAGTTCTCCCTTGCACCACCTTGCCACCCTGTTTTTTCTGGCTGCAACCAGATGGAAGATACAACTCCCTGTGTTCAACCACCCACTTGAAACTCTGAGGACAACAATCCTCCCTAGTACCTCCCTACCACCCTGAAATATAAATCTTTGCTTCTCATAAATTTATCACAGTGATACAGTATTTTATCAATGGCTTACCAGTATCATCATTGTTCTACTACACTGCTCTGTTATGCTTGCATCAATGTCTTCCTGCTCGCATCTTCTTGATATTTCTGATCTTCTTCTCTGTCTCTGTATGCACACCTCAGCTTTATCTTCCTCTCTCAGATATGCATTTTTGTTCCTTTCTTCTTCTGCGCTTTATTCTCCGTGTCTTATTTCCATTCTATGCGCTACACCTCTTCTGTGTGTTTCATCTCCTTCACACAACATGCTTCTACCCACATAAATCACACTCAATAGAAGAAACTATATCTTCTTTGTTCTGCGCATATTTATCATGCCAATTCCTCTGCTAGGGCATACACTCAACTCTTCATCCTCTTTGGCGATCATCCTGAGTCTGTTCTTCATCAGTGGTTGTTATCCTGATATTCTTCAACTTCTTTGGCAGTTACAGTCTTCGATGCATTTCCATATGTCGATTGCCTAAATGATGAATCTTCACTTCATTGGAAGTTACCTCGAGACTCTCCAACTCCTCTGGAGATCACAATCAAGATCGTTGAATTATCTGGCAAATACAATCACTCTGTTTGTTGGAGTTACAATCAGTCCTTTCCGACATTTACAAAGAGAACTTGTGTGGGCTTGTTTCTTTAGCACCTTTTTCCTTCCTAAGAAAAACTTCACAGTAGGTGCTATCTTTTCTTGCTAATCCCCTTCCTTTTATGTGACCATCGACGGTGACCAAATGCCTATTCAAAAGGTGCTTCACATACTTGGTCTAGTGAGCACTCTCTCCCTATTTCACGATATGGCCTCGGGCTATGAACTTCACATGAACATGCGATTCGTTGGCATGTCCATAGGCAGTTTGAGGGAAACCCACTTTTTGCCCCGCAATTCACTATGAGCCTCAAGGCGTCCTTTCTCCGGAAGCGTGGTATTGATTGTGGCCTGCCTATGAAAAATTAAGGCCCGAGCATGTTCTGTCCCCACAATGCGATGGGACCATCAATATCATGATCTTAACAGTGCTCCTTGATCAACGGCTCCAATCTATTGACTTATCCTTCCTTCTTTCCTCCATCCACGCATGATCCTTAGTCTCAACAACCAAGTGACATTTGTCCCTCCAAACCAACGGACGAGATCAATTTCGACTTTCGGGCTTCGGGATTCTCAATTCTCAAACTCTGCTTTCTCCCAAAGCATTTCACCTAGAGTCCAAAATCTAACGACGTGTGGTCTTCGAATCAACGGTCACAATCCCTTCGAGTATTCAGGGTTTGAAAATCTCAACTTTCCAACCTTTCAACCTTCCTTTTATTTTTCCTGAAGCTGACAATCCACTGACGCATGTCCCTTTTGGATCAATGGTCACGATCCTTTCATGTCTACAAACTTTGGAGATTTCAACTTACGCTATCCTTTCACTGGAGTAGATCGACAGATGAGAATGCTCCCGAAGTGATCTTTCAGATCGGATGTCTCGTGTCCACTTTGGGACTTCGGCATTCGGGACTTTGGAGATTTTGTCATTTTCTAATGGTAAAGATCCTGAAGTAAAACTCCTGGAGTGATGTCACTTACTTATGTCACTTGATGAAGTGTCATGAGCCTAGTAGCTTCCACGTGTCACTCAAATTTGTGATTTGCACGTACCTGAAATGCCGAATCAACTTGACACTTTTTCATTGTCTGATTACACCACGTGTCCTTGAAGACGTAGTCTTGCTGACATGGTCTGCACATGTCCTTGTAGATGTCATCTGCTATGTGTCCTTTCTGATGTGGTCTAATGACCAACAACCCTGATCCAACAATCATCGTATGTCCTCCAAATTCGATGGTCCTTATTCATTTCGGATTTCCAGGTTTCAGGTATTTCAAATCTCAAACTTTCCGGAGCATAACCTCCTCGCATATTTATATCTGAAGTGAATGTCATTTGTCGATCATGATCCTAGATCGATGACTCAATCTGTCTGTGATGCATCTCTTCTAGCTTATCCTATCCTTCCACTTAGAATGATCCAACGGCTGACGAAAATTTTCATTTCGGGAATTTCAACTCTCAAGCTTTCCAGAGTGTAGCCTCCTCGCATCTTTAGATCCGAAGGGAATCATCTTCATTGACTGGGATCTTATATCAACAGAATATTTCTATGATGCAGCTCTTCTGGAATATCCTATCCTTCCACTTCAAACTGATCTAACGATTTTTGTTTACTCCAGCTCTTCAGCTCTCCGGAATTCAGGTTTTTCAAGTCTCAAACTGAAAAAAATCCTCGAAGTGATTTGCTCTGGAGTTGAGGATCGTGTGCCATCTGTCAGTCTTGATGATGGATGGTCCCTGCTAACTTCAGGACTTCGGGACTTTGACAAGTCTGGTCTCCTATGCTCATCCAAAGGCTTAACCTTCGTGCATTTATTTCTAGATCCAACGACTGTTGATCCTCGGTGCTCAGATCCAAAAGATCAGATCTGTACTTCTCCTTTGTGCTTCCTCTGGTCATTGGGCGTTGATCTAACGGTCATCAGGTATTCAGGATTGGCGATCCAATGACCACTATCATTCTTCCTCTTGAGCTTACTCTTTCCCTATTTTCCATCATTGTTGCTTTCCTCATTGCTGCTTTTCTTGCCTGTAAACATACCATCGTCATTGTTGTTCTTGCCATCAATGACAAGCACACTCTTCCTATAAACATGCCAACATAATTTCCATATAGATTGGTGGTATCACCCCCTCTATCCACACCTCATATAGATGATCCTATAATAGCTACTTTTCCACAAATAAGTAGTATTGGTGCTTCTCCTATGTGGGGAACAAAATTGACCTAGATCGCCCCGTCACAACTGCATGTGAACATAACTCCCACCACTAGAGTTGCATATATGTGTTGGTAGTATGACTGTCGTTACACCAAAACCCACAGGTGATTGGTAAACTCACCATCGCCTGATTTCAAGGATCCATGAGAGGCGATTAGTCCCTTGTCACAATACACCAGGGAGCACTGACTACTTGCAATTTTGTGCAACAATTCCCCCTCAACGCAAGCCAAGTGTGTATCGAACTCATGACCTCTATATATGATACCATTTGTTGGTAGTATGACTATCATTACACCAAAACCCACAAGTGATTGGTAAACTCACCACCGCCATATTTCAAGGATCCACGAGAGGCGATTAGTCCCTTGTCATGATACATCGAGGAGCATTTACTACTTGCAATTTCATGCAACAATATCACACCAGGAGCTTTACTTAGACATTGCATACCATTTCTCTCTAGTCAAGTAGGAAACATCGTTGTTGCCTTGGGACTTGCAACAAGTAGTTTGTTTTTCCTCCCTTCCGATCAAGTAGGTAACACAATGATAGTTACACAAATTGTTCATCATACACAAATTGTTCAAATGGGAAGTTCTTCCATACCTCCCACTCGGGGGGAAATTCCAACTAGGGGCCAACCCTCTAATATAGGGAAATGTTCAACTGGGGGGAAAAAACCAGCTTGTGGGTAACAAAGACCTTGGGGGCAACAACCAATTGGGAGGAAACAACCATCTTGGGGGAAACAACCAACTGGGGGAAACAACCAGTTTGGGGGTAGTAACTAGTTTGGGGGAAATCCCTTATTGTAAACCTGCTAGGGAAATCAACCTCAAGCCTTGGGGGAGACCATTTTGGTAGGCCCTATAGGCCTTTACACTACCCTACCCTATCCAAGAGTTGCAAATACTCCATGGGGTCAACTAAATCTGACAAACATCCCTCCGCAAGAAGATTTTCCTGCTCAAACCGTGAACCCTATGTTTCCTACTCCCCAACCCTCTAAACAACGATATATGGGAGGACCCTTTTATGCTCCTACTAGTATCCCTATTCCACATCAATACTACTAGTATTCATAAACCAACTGACAACTTCCCTTTTTGGCTACTTTATATCTACCATATTTTTTGCATTTGACTAACGATCCCATATAGCATGCCCTGTTCTTGCCACTGAGCCCCCCCAAATCGCCTCCGATATCCCAAAGTTTGATGGGAATTTTGGAGAATATCCTAACAATCATGTAATGGCCTTCCATCTTTGGTGTTCTTCCAACTCCTTGATGTATGATTCCATTCATTTACGACTTTTATAGTGAACTCTCATGGGTTCCATGGGAAAATGGTATATCAAGTTGCATCGAAACTCATTTGGTGACTTTAGTTCCCTTGCTATGGAGTTTTTTACTCATTTCCAACTTCTAATTTGATATGAGACTGGTACCGATCTTTTAACCTCACTTAGGTAATCCACCTCCACCCATTTATATGATAATATTCATTAATGGAGGAAGCAGTGATGGTTGATTAAACCTGCAATACCAGACCAACTACTGGCAGATTGGTTCAGTAAGTCACTTTTACCACCCATTGCTAGAGATGTTTCCATGGGAAGTGTTGTCACCAAGGAGAAAGAAATAAACCATGCTCAATATTTGGACTTGGTATATTCCCAATCAAACACACTTTATGATTTCATTCCTCATGCTCATGTCCCATGGAACGATCCTTCAAGACCAGCCCCAAAAGCCCATGTCAATGGCATGGTAGGTTCCATAAAACTACAATCTGCAAGCGAATCGACCAAGAAACAAGGCAATAGACTCCTTTCTGTCCTATTTTTATTATCTCATACGGAATTTCCCATCAGATGAGTCCATAATGGATATTTTTAGCATAGAAGAGTCACCCTGGGAAGATTATCACCATAGATTGTATTTCCTCCCACGTATAGATATGGTAGAGAATAATATTCAATCCATTGTTCCACCTAATATTGTCACAAACCCTCAATATCCCATCCTTATGAAAGAAACTATATCTAAAGGGAATTTAGGGAACATTATAACTACCATTTCAATCGACATATCAATGAAACTTGGTATCATGGAAAATATTTAACTTGGCAAAAATTTCTCACCTCAAGTGTGTTGGAATATTGAGANACGTGTTCTTTGGCACCAACTGGAAGGAGGCTACAACCCCCTTTCCTTGTTTCTTCCTTGGAGCACTTTTTCCACTTTTATTCGCAATATATAAAATTCAAATTTATCTGTAGTATATCATCAATGTATCATATATGATTGCATTCAATATATCATGAACATATAATCATAAGCAACATCACATCAAATACACAATACACCATAATTTACTTGGAAACTCAAATGGGAGAAAAATATGGAATCTTTTCTTATATATCAAACATTACATTCATCGGAAGCACCAACTTCCCAATTCTCTAGCACCAACTGGAAGGAGGCACCGACTCCCTGATTTACAAGGATCAACCTGAAGAAAGCTACAACTCCATGAATTCTTTGGCTCTAACCAGAAGGAGGCTACGACCCTCTGATTTACAGGATCCAGCCTGAAGGAAGCTCCAACTCCCTGAGTTCTTCGACACCAACTAGAAGGGGGCTACGAACCCCTGATTTAAAGGAACCAACCTGAAGGAGTCTCCAACTCCCCGTGTTCTTTGGCACCAACTGGAAGGAGGCTACAACCCCCTTTCCTTGTTTCTTCCTTGAAATATAAGTGTAGAATCAACCTGTCACTACCACTGATATTTTCACAACCAATATCACCACTACATCAACCAACCTGTCACTGTCACTCTCACATCAACCTGTCACGGTCATTGTCACATCAACCTATAACTGCCACTTTCACATCAACTTTTAACTAATGATCAACCAGTCAGCCAAGTTGTCACTGTCACTATCACTGATATACCACCATCAACCAACTATAATCAAATCAACTCACATGGATACCAAAACCATCGCCATACCATGTACATCAACCATGTACCAAAACCTATACTATATAATGTTTCGAACTTGTACAATACCATGTATCAACCATGTACATCAATACATGTACCATGTACCAAACTGTGGATCAACCATGCACCAAAACCTGTACCATACCATGTATCAACCATGTAACATATCATGCATCAAACTTGTACCATACCATCAATCATGTACCAATATGTACCATAAATCATGTACCATCAAATGTACCTCAACCATATACCATATCACTCATGATATGTCTCAATCATCCCATATACCATGTACCATAAGATATCAACAATGAAGTGCCTCAACAAAGTACCAAAGCATGTACCAAGATCACCAACAAGTGCCTCTAACTATGCACCATATCATCAACCATATAATTTAAACAACATTCCAATCATCCATAGACCATGTACCTCAAACTTGTTCCATATCAGTCATGATATGCCTCAACCAATTACCATAACCATGTGTCAATATATCCAATATATGCACTGGAAATGAACCTCAACAAATATACTTCATCCAACATGTACCATGCATCCAAGATGTACCTTAAGGCATACACAAAACCTCAAAAGAACATGTCTCAAGCATGTTCCAAAATATCGCCAAGATGCAACATCGTAAATCATAGGATAAATTACCTTTACATCTGTAACTGACCCAATGCCTCTAATCTTGATACATAGACTTATAGCTTTACATCAGTCCTCAGCAACCTAACACTAGCATCTTTTCTCTCTTTTGTCTTGTCCTTGTGGGACTAAGACTGTTGTCTAGCGGGGCCTTGCATGGCAAGCCCTAGACAACCCCCAGGAGTGCCTCGTGTGACACCCTCAAGATGACCTGCAAGGGCCTGCTTAATTAGGGTTACAGAAAAAACCCTTTCTCTCTGCAGCTCTGAAAATTTCGTTCTTCCTTCGCACTTTCTATGTTGCCTTAGAATCAACCTCAGATTCGCCAATAGACCAATATATTCTTATAATATATATATTCAATGAATGTGTGTATATCCTTATGAGAGACTCCTTGAGGTGTATTTATACTTTTTCTTAGTAACCTCTCTCCTTAATCTTAGGGATTCTAGTACTTTCTTGTTATAACCACTTTACCTTTTCATTAATGACTTGCAACCAATTAGGGGCTTCCAA
>JASDQU010309581.1:111427-122082 GCA_032191745.1 Picea mariana
CATATCATGCATCAAACTTGTACCATACCATCAATCATGTACCAATATGTACCATAAATCATGTACCATCAAATGTACCTCAACCATATACCATATCACTCATGATATGTCTCAATCATCCCATATACCATGTACCATAAGATATCAACAATGAAGTGCCTCAACAAAGTACCAAAGCATGTACCAAGATCACCAACAAGTGCCTCTAACTATGCACCATATCATCAACCATATAATTTAAACAACATTCCAATCATCCATAGACCATGTACCTCAAACTTGTTCCATATCAGTCATGATATGCCTCAACCAATTACCATAACCATGTGTCAATATATCCAATATATGCACTGGAAATGAACCTCAACAAATATACTTCATCCAACATGTACCATGCATCCAAGATGTACCTTAAGGCATACACAAAACCTCAAAAGAACATGTCTCAAGCATGTTCCAAAATATCGCCAAGATGCAACATCGTAAATCATAGGATAAATTACCTTTACATCTGTAACTGACCCAATGCCTCTAATCTTGATACATAGACTTATAGCTTTACATCAGTCCTCAGCAACCTAACACTAGCATCTTTTCTCTCTTTTGTCTTGTCCTTGTGGGACTAAGACTGTTGTCTAGCGGGGCCTTGCATGGCAAGCCCTAGACAACCCCCAGGAGTGCCTCGTGTGACACCCTCAAGATGACCTGCAAGGGCCTGCTTAATTAGGGTTACAGAAAAAACCCTTTCTCTCTGCAGCTCTGAAAATTTCGTTCTTCCTTCGCACTTTCTATGTTGCCTTAGAATCAACCTCAGATTCGCCAATAGACCAATATATTCTTATAATATATATATTCAATGAATGTGTGTATATCCTTATGAGAGACTCCTTGAGGTGTATTTATACTTTTTCTTAGTAACCTCTCTCCTTAATCTTAGGGATTCTAGTACTTTCTTGTTATAACCACTTTACCTTTTCATTAATGACTTGCAACCAATTAGGGGCTTCCAACTTCATGAGGAATATCTCCCTAACCATGAGGAACCACGTGGAGTACCACCTACCATTGGAAACTGCATGATAAGGACTATCCATATTTGAGTGTGTTACTTGCATTTACAATGTATTGCATGTCCTTATTCCTTGATCAACTTTGGGTTCCATAACCACACCTCAGGGGCTTCTTTTAGACTTCTTCAAATGCATCTATCACATCTGTTGACATCAACCACTCTTGTTGAAATCAATGACAAATAACTCACCATCAATATCGATCACAACTATGGGGTATCTCGAACACTCTAAGGTTTTACATTAGTGGAAACCAATTGTTCAAACCAACTATCCAACAATATGCCCCTTTGGAATTGATGGAAACACCAACATTTATCGAAACAATCATACTCCAATACTCATGCTCCCCCTATGACCGTCATTCTTCATCAATGTTTCTCTCAATGTTTCTCTCCCCCTTTGACATCAATGGAAAAGGGTATATCTCCTTGGGGATACTCCCCCTATCTTCATTCTTATGTTCTTTCCCTTCACATGTTTTGATCCTCATGTTTATTTCCAAGTTCCTCTTCTCTTTGATATCAACAACAAAGTGTGATTCCCCTGAAATCATACCTTCTCTAAATAAACCATCTCTAACTTCATGCACTTGAATATTACTCTTTTGATATTTCTCTTTCTCTCCCTTTGACATCATGGGAAAAAGGATAACTCCCCATATCTGCATGCTTCTAATATTTATTTCCTAATCTCTTTATTTGATGATTTCTCTCCCCTTGACTTCTCTGCAAGATGTAGAACAATATGGGACTTCCTGCATACTCGTCCTTTCCTATCTTCTGATGCTTCTTTTCCATTGGTGCTTCCTCTTGTAATTATCTTACATATAAAAAAGAATTCAGAATTTCTTGACTTAAAATATTCATGGCCTGTCATGTTCACTATTTAGACATCAATGACCATACTATTCAACAGTATTTTCCTTCTGACGATATAAATTTCACTGATGATTCCAATTGTCAATTCACTGTTATGCATCTTCTCTGACCCATGTTTTCTATACATGCTAAGAATCTCACGAATCCATATCTATCCATGTGTCACAAACTGTCCATAACTCTTGATCTGAAAATGATCTTTTAAAGACTTGGTTAAGTTTATGCATGAGTTGATTTACGACTTAGGAATTAAGAGAAGAAAAATATTTTAATGAAAGAATGGTACAGCCATCATAAATAATATAGAACAAAAAATAGACATAAGGAACAACAAACCATAACACCAAGATTGATAACGGAGTTTGGCACAAGTTTTCCTACGTCTTCAGGCCTTTGTCTCAGTGGGGGAGGCTTTCTTATTAATATTCAATGCTTCCAAAGTACATCCCAAATGCATCAAATTTATTAAAAAATGGTTTGGATGTGTTCTGTTCGACCTCAAGAATCCAACACAATTGACAGCACTGAAAAAGGTTGAGTGTAGCTCCCGAAAATGGCCTCTAAAGTTCGCTTCCTCAATGGCTTCATTGCATAAAAATGTCTTAAGCTTCATGAATTCTTCAGAATTTTGCTAATCTGAAACTCTTAAGGCTATCAAGAACCTCTTATTTTTATATATTTTGAGTTGGGGTTCTCCTCCCAACTTCCCCCCAATATCTGGCCTCAAAAAGGGCTCCAGATCCTAAAAAAGGGCAAATATACCCATATGACAGGCTAAAATTCATTAAAAAAATCAAATTATATAGTGAAAAACCCACTTTTGGAAAATATGTGCGCTAGCCCCTTTTATTCAGGCCCTGGTCATATGGGTTGTTGACTATGTGTCCAGGAGCTAGGCGTTGCCGCCTTAGTCCTCCATCATGGTCCTTTGCATCTGGTCATGTGGAAAGGCAGGTGTCCATGCGTTGGAGTGGTTGTCCCCTAGGATGCAGCCAATGGTCACCTGGAAAGCACCTAGGTCGATGGGCTAGCCTATCGACTGGGCGCTTATCCCTTGAATCCAGTGCTATCCAAACTTAACTACAAAATGTGTCATATGGTTAAATAAGTAACACCATAGCTCGGTCGGTTAACACAGGGAGGTTAGTCCATTGATCACCCAAAATGTTAGGGGTTCAATCCCTGTGAAGTGCAACAATTTTTTTTACCAGACAACCCTAGCCTCATCTGGGGTGTCATGTGGCACCCTCTAATTGGGCCACGTGTCACCCTGTGATTGGTCACAGTATGTCCAATCACCAACACAGTCACGTCATCTTCCTGTTAGCATGTACAATTAGTTTCATACTACCACGTGTCAGACTGTCACTCGACCATGTCATTGTATGAACTGTGACGTCAACGTTCATACAATCCATGTGTCAAATTCATACTGTTCCAACTCACCATGAAAACGCCAAATCTTCCTACCACATGTCAGCCTCTAGTAATTCTACGTCACCCTGTTGAAGTCATGTTGATGTCACCTTCCACATCATGCTGACGTACTATTGATGTCAACAGTATGGCCTATTGACTGTTGACTTTGACTTTTTTTTCCTGTTTGGGAAAAAATTCAGAACACAATAACTTTTGCATACGGTGTCCATTTTCGGAAAAAAAATATGTGGATGGAATTGACACAACGAGCCCTATGCAATGGCATTAGTTTCGTCTGATTCCAAGAAATTTTATTTTTACGCTTTTCTGGATCCATTTTGTATCATTCCTCCCCACTAAGACCTTTTGGTCCTCCAAAAGGGTATTAACCTGTCATCAAGTGCGGGATAGGCCTCCCCACTTGTCCTTTGTCTTTAAACTTTGTTCTATGCACCTGTCGCATCATAATCAATTGCATAATAACCATGAAAACTAAAAGCATATTGTTAGCCATTTGAATTCATTCACATCTTACTGAATCCACTACCATCCATATAGAAAACATCAGAAATGATAACATCATAAATATTACTGCAAATGAACCAATATATTTGGCTGGCTTGCACGACATTAACTTATCTTGAAGCAAAGTATGATTGAACTTCCATTCTACAACCATCTCATGTTCATGCTTAATATCAACTGCTTTACTTGGCACAATTATAGGTGTATTTCTTGCATAAGATGCCTTCTTTAATTGTTCCATTGTTAGAAGAGATTGATTTTCTTTTATGTGATGAGCATGTACAACATATTCATTGCCTTTCTTAAACGAGTGATATTGATTATGTTCCCTATAGAAGATTGTTTTGTGATCATATAAATAAGGTCTACCTAAGACCATTCCACATGTTTCTAGTGGCAGCAAATAACATATTACTTCATCCACATACTTAGACTTAATTGCAAACTTTATGATACATTGCTTTGTTATAGGTAATTTGTGATCTTTGCTTATCCAATTTAGTGAATAGGGTTTGTGATGCATCTTAGTGTTTAATCCCAATTTATTAACCACTTCCTCCGAAATTAAGTTAGATTGAGATCCACTATCTATCATTGTGTAAATCTTAGTATGTTTCATTATGACTCTTATATGAAACAATTTACTTCTTGAATCAAAACCATCACCAATTTTACCTGAAAAACCAACTGCTATTATTTTAGTCTCATCACCTAAATCGTACCCCAAGTTTGTTGTTCGTGTTGCTGTTGCAAATGTTTTCCTCCCTTTCCTCTCTTTGAACCCCTTTGGTTTCTTCTCTGGGTGCAATTTGCAATAATGCTCATCATTGTGCCCTTCTTTCTTGCAATGCTTGCAAGAGAGCTTCTCGTCCTTTATTGTTGTTGAATTTTCTTTCTTTTCATTCCCTTTTCCTTTTCCATCCTTCTTTGAAGATGATTTCCCTAATACACTAACTCCAGTTTTTCCTGCTTCAATATACGTTGCTTGAACACAAACCTCATCAATATTAGTAGGTCCAAACACAAACATAGTATTACGAATATAAGCAGGCAAACCTCCTATATACTTCATAAGAGTTTCTTGTGTAGTTAATGGAAAATCTAACATCAAATCCATCTTATGAAATTCATTTGTGTATTACTGCACTAACTATCCTTTGATTAACTTAATAATTTTCCATTCAATTAAATCCTTTTCCTTATACCCCAAAGGATAAAATTGTTTTTTAAGTGCGGAAATAAAATCATGCCATGATGGAAAAATATTACCAACTTGTTGAGTTCCATGTTGCATCTTACTTTTCCACCAGATGAGAGTTTTTCTTTCAATACGAAGCGATGCCAATCTATTTTTGGTTGCCTCATCTTTGATTTGTTTCACATTACAATATACCTCCATCTGTCTAACCTAGTTATCAATTTTCTCACCATTAACTTCGCCATCATACATAGGTAAGACAAATTTTACATCAAGTTTAAGTAATGGAATATTAGGCTTATGTTTATGAGAATGTTTTCTTGTAGTATAAGTTGAACTTGTACTTGAAGAAGAAGAAGATGGAGATGATGGAGGTGAAGGAGGAGCTTTAGGAGAGTCCTCTCCTTCTTCACTTTTGGATTTCTTTGAAGATTTCCCTTGAAACGATCTCATTCGTTCCAAGTAATCATCATACAACACTTTTACCATCTCCAACATGGCAAAGAAATTTCTTTGAAACTCTCTTTCATTTTGAGAAAGTCCTTCCGATGCCATCCTCTCACTTTGGGATGTCCTCTTTCTTGATCCAATCTCAGGATCTCCTTCTACAATATCTCCTTCACCATGACTTAACTTTTCCTGGTAATCATGCAAACTCAAACAACCAACTGTCAACCTTCTCTGATACCACTTGATCCGAAAATGATTTTTCAAAGAATTGGTTAAGATTAAGCATGAGTTGATTTACCACTTAGGATTTAACAGAAGAAGAAGATTTTAATGAAATAATCTTGCAACCATCAGAAATAATGTAGAACATAAAATAGACATAAAGAATAACAAACCATAACACCAAGCTTGATAATGAAGTTCGACACAAATTTGCCTACGTCTCTGGGCCTTTGTATCAGTGGGGGAGGCTTTCTTATTAATCTTCAATGCTTCAAAAGTACATAAAAAAAGAATCAAATGGATTACAAATTGGTCTATTTGTGTTATGCTTGACCTCAATAATCCAACAAAAATGACGACACTAAAAAAGGTTGAGCGTAGCTCCCAGAAATCGCCTCCAAAGTTCGCTTCCTCAATGCATTCCCTGCATAAAAATGGCTTAAGATTCATGAATTCTTTAGCATTTTGCTAATATGAACCTCTCAAGGTTGTCAAGAACCTCTAGTTTTTATAGATTATGAGTTGGGGTTCTCCTCCCAACTCCCCCCCAATATATGGCCTCAAAAAGGGATCCACATCCTAAAAAATGGGAAAAAATCCCCATATAAGAGGCTAAAATTTATTTAAAAAATTAAATTGCATAGTGAAAAACCCACTTTGGAAAAATATGCATGCATTAGCCCCTTTTGTTCGGGCCCTAGTCATATGGGTTGTTGACTATGTGGCCAGGAGCTAGGCATTGGCGCCCTAGTCCTCCGCCTTGGTCCTTTGCATATGGTCATGTGGAAAGGCAGGTGTTCATGTGTTGGAGTGGTTTCCCCCTGGTCTGTAGCCAACGGTCACCTAGAAGATGCCTTGGTCGGTGGGCTAGCCCCGCTGACTGACCAATTATCCCCTGAATCTGACGCTATCCAAACTTAACTATAAAATGTGCCATATGGTTAAATAAGTAACACCATAGCCTGATCAGTTAGCGCGGGGAGGTTAGTTCGTTGGTCGCCCAAAAGGTCTGGGGTTCGATCCCTGCAGAGCACAACAAAATTTTTGACTAGCCAACCTTGGCCTCATCCGAGGTGCCACGCGGTGCCCTGTGATTGGGCCACCTGTCACTTTGTGATTGGTCATTGTACGTCCAGTCACCAACATAATCACCTATACAGTCATCTTTGTACTACCACATGTCGGATTATCATTGGGCCACTTCATCATATGGAATGCCACATCAGTGTCTGTATAATCCACGTGTCAAATTTGTATCATGCCAACTCAGCCTGAAAATGCCAAATATCCCTGCCATGTGTGAGCCTCTCGTACTTCCACATCACCCTACTAAAGTCATCCACCACGTCACGTTGACGTACTGTTGACATCAATAGTACGACCTATTGACTATTGACTTTGACTGATTTTTACCTATTTGGGAAAAAGTTCAGAACACGATAAATTTCACATACAGTGTCCATTTTCAGAAAATATATATATATATATATGGTCAAAATCAACATGACGAGCCCTACGCAATGGCGTTGGTTTCGTCTGATTCCAAGAACTTTGTTTTTTAAGCCTTTCTGGATCCATTTTGGATCAACTCTGATACTCAACTATCCACAATGTTGACCCATTTGTCACTCTAATATCATGAAGGATTCACAACTACAACTAATAATCACATATTCTTGTTTCTCATACTGACTCAAATATGTCCATTGATCTGCAATTCATCCTTGAACATGTAATAAATATATACCTATCTGGATTCTTCCATATAATCATGAATCTTTGCTTGAAAAGTGTATCAATGATATTCCTTTGATATCTACATGAGATTACTGCTTCTCAATTGATCAATCTATCATTATGTAATTATTCTATCTGAATTCTCTGAATCTATCTCTGTAAACATTTCAAACTTCTCGAAGGATGGTTCTTTGATCTGTAGTAGCTACTGCATAGACTTCGCTTGTTTAATATTCATATTTACTGGGAGTCTCCAAGCCAGATGGCTCAGAACAATGGAGGAATCCACCCTAATGTGAAGTAATCTTCCTCTTCATCTATAGACTCATCATCTCTCTGAACTCTAACTTCTTCCTTCTTTTTTTGTGGATTCATTATGATCTTGCACAATTCCTGAGAGTACAATCTCTTGGGCCTGTTCTTTATTCACCTTCTCTTATTTTCTTTCTCGCACTAATGAAAATCTTGCGATATCTAGGACCTATTCTTTATTCACATGATCTTCTTGTCTTTCTTTTCTTCTCCAAACCTTCATGTATCTGACATTGATTTTTTGTTTCGTGGTTAGATCTATCATGCTTCTACAATTCCGAGATATGTGACCATAATTGTGGAATTTGTAACATTCAATGTTGTGGGGAGCCACATAGGTATTTCTTTTCTGAACATTTCTTCCATATGATATTCAATATACAACCTTATGTCCAAAGTTAGTACAAATAAAAAAATTACCATAAAATAAACTTTCATAACTGGTAGTGAATGATCTTCTTTGTGATGTAGTCCTTCTAAATTCATGCTTTGGTAGATCCCGATCTTCTCTTCTGTTGTTTCCTTCACAATGATTGAAGATTATTTGATTCTTGAAAGTGGATCGTCTTCTTAGATCTACATCTCTGATCTAGGTGGATATCGGTGGCCACCCACCTTCTCCAACTGGCTCAAAACAATTTTCTGGCAATTTTGGTAATTTACTATTTTTAGCAGTTTTACGGGTCCTGAACTTTCGGATCCGTTTTTAGGCCCTAAACGATGTTTTTTTGATTAAACAGGGAGAAACATGGATTGTAGATCAATGTTTCTCACCCAAAAGTTGTATTCCCCAGATATATCTTTCCAACGAGCTATCAAGTGCCCCAAACAGAGATTGTATGAAAAGGTTACGCCCCTGGGAAGTTGGCCTATCAACTACCCCCATCGGGGCCCACAAACCTTTTGGATTTTCATCTTCCGGGGTTACGGATTTGGATTGTACTTATGTTAAAAAGGCCCTTAAATCCTCATTGTAATAGTAATCTTCTTACGAATGCGAGTAGCCATTACATCTCTTCTCAGAGATAAGTTGCCACCATTCTAGCAAGTCTTTCACTCTGTACTTTTACAGTCTTTGTACATTTATTTCATTAATAGAAATTGTGTATTACTGTATATCTGTGACTCTTGTTATATTTCTGCTATATCTCTATTATATTGTTGTCTCTCTTGCAATATCTCTGAATATTTCTATGTTATAGCTCCACTCTCATTTCGTGCCGAAAATAATCTGGATCAATGGTATCAAAGCAGGATGCTCTTGATCATTTTTGAGTGCATGCCCCCGATGAGGTCTGAGTATAGAAAGTTGGGTCTCGAGCTTGTCTCTCTTGAGGACAATCTCTCTCGCACACCCAAGAAACCCTCAATGGCGAAAGAAAATAAAAACGACAGAGCAAACGATCCTATCAGTCTGTTGCTTGAGCAAGCTCTCACGCGACAGAGGGATGAAATGATGGAGAATTTTTCCCACATCCTTCAATGCTTGTCGATAGAATTAGGAACATCTTCATCAAGCAGCCACTTTGGAGGCACCTCACCTTTTAAGGTACAGGTCAATTTTGATATTCCTATATTTGAAGGTCAGATAGATGTAGATGCCCTAGATAAATGGTTAAATCTGTTAGAAGGTTATTTCTTTGTTCACAATTTTTTCGACAGAGAAAAGATCATATTAGCTCTCCTTAAGGCTCTCCCCCATGTCAAACATTAGTGGGAAACTTACTGGGAGCAAAGTTCCACAGAGGATTCTGGAATATATGGGGTCGAGCCCACTTGGGATTTTTTTGTGGATGCGGTAAAGGAACAACATTACCCTGTTGGCAACTATGAGGACCAGTACATGAGATGGACCACACTATGATAAGAGAGGGGCCAAGAAGTTTCAGAGTTCACCAATACCTTTCATACCTTGTGCACCAAGCTGGGTATCATAGACTTCGAACGACATTTGGTTCTGAAATATGGTGGGGCTCTACACAGATACATCCAAACTGAAATGGATTTTCTGGACATCTCATCACTCGGTGTTGCCTATCGATATGTTGTTAAAATTGAGCATAAATTTAAGCACCAGAACAAACAGGAGTTTGGGTTTTCAAATCCGAAACAACCAAAGTATGAAAAAGATATCCCTAACAAACAGTCTCCTGAAAACCAGTCCAAGCCACAAGAAAAGAAGGGTCACAGGAAGACAAAGAAGGACACCAAAAAATGGTGTGATTTCCACAAAATCCTCTGGCACAACACCGATGAATGTCGCTCAAAATAGTCATTGGTGATCGAGATCAAAGACAAGGAGCCAAACCCTAATTCAGAATCTGATTCTGAAAATACTGGTAAAAGTTAGATCATCGACGCAGACCCCAATGCTATTGTCGCGATCGTGACAATTCAAATAGAGGAACCAACAGATCCAAAAGAGGGGAAGCACCTTTTTCATTCACAGATGTGGGTGAAGGGGATCTCGCTGCATTTTATTGTTGATAGCAGAAGCCAAAAGAACCTCATCTCAACAGAGGTCATCAAACAGTTGGGATGGTCGACAACACCACACCCACAACCATACAACATTGGGTGGATTTACCAAGGATGAGATCTTCGTGTCAGCCAATAGTGTCGATTGCCATACGACATCCAACCCTTTAGGGATGAGGTATTATGTGATGTTTCCCCACTGGATGTTTGTGATGTTCTCTTGGTCCAACCATATGTGTGGAAGCACCAAGCTATTTATGAGTCTCGACCCCGTAGTGTCATTGTTACTTCGGGGGGTCATCTCTACAGGATACCAGAGGTAGCTCCAACTACTGCCCCACCTAAACAGTGCCACAAAGTAGT
>JASDQU010309582.1:9886-20462 GCA_032191745.1 Picea mariana
GAGTTGTCATTGCAACTACTGCAGCTAGCAGATTTCAGTTTTGGACTCTCTCTTAGTTATGGTTTGGACTCTCTGATCAGCTCTTGTTACTCTTATTTGGTGTGCTATCCTTGGAGAGAGGTGCGCTATCTTGTTTGTCTATCTAGCCTATGGTTTTCTTTCAGAATGATTCTCTGTCAAGGTTAAGGTGCTCGGGGGTGGCTTTGGCCCATGGTTGGGTGACAATAGTGATATTGTCTATGGTTAAACAAGCACATACATCATATTCTAACAGTTTATGGGCCCACACCCCCTTCATTCAGTCTAACCATTGGAAGGGAGCATAGCCATAAGGATACTAAGCTCGTTGAAGAACTACTGCTAGGGTTTCTAGCAAGAGCAGTTACCAAAGCACTACCACTAGGGTTACTAGCAGGTGCAGTTGCAGAAACCATAATCCTCTCGTTGAGGCACCTTAAGTGAAGGGATTGACCTAACTTTTGGATAGACTAGTGCACCCTAGCCTAGTGCATCTCCTGGTACTCTCAGCAAGCTAAGACATCAAATTTGAGTTTTTGGCCAAATCTAGGGTTGACCAAGTCAAAGCAACCATGAATTACTCTATGAAGTCAGAAAACAAGTTAGATGGGGCTTCTAACTTCAGAGCATGGAAGACAAGGATTGATCTCATCCTTGCCAAGAATAAAGTTTTGGATAACATGAAAGGACAAATCGTGGAACCAGAGTTTGAAGAAGGAAAAGAGAAGGAACCTCAGAAGTTTGCAGTTTTGGAGAAGTTCAAAGACAATGACATCAATTCCATGAGTATCATAGTGGATTCTATAAAATTCCACTTGATACCCTACATCTCCCATCTTGACTCATTCAAGAAGATGTATGATGCCCTAACAAACCTCTTCTGAGTCAGAAACATTGGACAAGTAACGAGTCTGAAGAATGAGCTCCGTGACATGAAGATGAATGATGATGACAACATAACATCATACTTTGTGATAATCTCTCAGTTAAGAGATAAACTACAAGCTATTGAAGAGATCATTTCAGAGAAGGAATTGGTAAACATAGTACTCAGTGGTCTTCCCAAGACATGGGATGCAGTTGCTGCAAGCATGAACACAAGGAAGGAGTATCCTACATTTGAAGAACTTTGGACTTGCTGTGCACAAGAAGAATCAAGGATCAATACAAAAGAGAAACCCCAAAAGAAGTACGATGATCAAGCCTTCACAACAAGGTTCAAAGATTTTAGGAATAAAAAGAAGTTTGGCTCGAGGAAGAAATGAAATCAAGAGAAAGATATGTCAAGAATACAATGCTTCAGTTTTCGAAAGTATGGTCACTACAAGAATCATTGTCCCAAGTTAAAGAAAAGGAAGGAAACACACAAAGCATCAGTTTTCGAAGAAAGGGAACCCTCAAAGAAAGCCAAGCAGAACAAAACATATTTCTTCTTCTAAGACAAGGTAACAATACTCTTCATAGTTCTTGTATATACCATGTTTTCTGTACATATCTTGCATATCTATTTCCTAGAAGATAATATGTTCCAAGAGAAACTATACCTATGGAAGAAAAACAAGATAAGGATTGCTATAACTATGACTACAAGTCAGACAATACACATGAAAGGATGAAGTACATCAACAACCCCAGGTAACAATTCATGTGGAAGTTATTACATAAATAACAGTTGCAAGATCAGTCGAAATCATAATCAATCTTGAAGAAACCTAGAAGAAGTAGAGACAGAAATAAGTCAACAATCAAGAGGAAATTGGAGAAAGATTTATGACACTTTGCATAAGGCAATAAGGATGCAGACAGAAGCATGGACTCTGTTAAATGGAGGGAGCTGATTATATATTTCCAAAAGAAGAGAATGCATTCATACATGAAGCAAGGATTAGGAGGGATCTAATCCTATGATCCATTGAAGATGATGGAGTATATATCCATGGTAGTAGCCATGAAAAGCAGTATGTGTTCAATTTGACTTTAGAAGAAGCCTTCTTCGAAAAGAAGCCTTAAAGTATCCCTTGTTGTCCATTCACATCCATGATCCTATGATGAAATAAAGAAGTGGAATCTTCAGGGCATGGAATCTATAAAAAACTCCATGGACCCAAGAGCTAAAGAGAAACATGAGGAAGAACATGAAGATTCCAAGAAAGAAATAAAAGCTAGAACAACCAGTCATTGTATCGAGAATCACAAGACTACTAGCCTAATATGAACTCACTAAAAGCAATCAAGCAGAGGAATTGAAAGTTGTGATGAAGAACAATGTATGGAAGACTTATGAATGAAAGCATCGCGAGATCTAGAACTAGAGGTTCTCCCAGATGGAGGGAGAAGACTATGATGATTGTTTGTTCCAGTAAACCAGACATACCTTTACATGAGCCATTATATCGGCCGCAATATCCATGGTTTGGAGTTTACATCAGATGAATGAAAAGACTGTTCTCTAGAATAATTGAACAAAGAACATATGTAGAACAACCTCAAGGCTTTGAGGTATACCAGGAAGAGACTTTTGTATGCATATGGAAGAAGAAAACTTGGTGGAGAACCTTGCACAGAAGAAGCGTGGTGAAAAACCTTCTATAATAGAGATACTATATCATAATGGTTACTCAAAACTCAAGGATGATGGATTTCCAATCCATGACAAATCTCTCATGATGGCAGAAGAAGTACCACTTGGATATGTTCCAATTTGACCCTTGCCATGATGTTATGAGCTAGCAGGAAACAAAAGGTGAATCCAACAATGATATACTATAATTATTAGAGCTATATGAAGCCTTCAGAGAAAACCAGTGTTCCAGAATACATTGAGATCAAGCATTACATTCTCCATGATGAAGTCCAGAAAAGAGAAAGTGGTTCATTAATATATATCTCCACAGATGAGCAGATAAGCAGATATTTTGGTAAAGCCTCTGTCCAAAATGAAAGAGTTTGCGTACTCAAGTTGCAGCTCATGGAGATGACTTTCTTATTGAAAAAGGAAGAGATGACTCCCAGGTTGGGAGGGAGCATTGATTTATGGACAATCATTTTTCAGTTCGAAAAATGGTCCAGGATGAGTAGTTCCTTTCCAGTTTGGAAAGTGGTTTGAGATTTCTGACGGACAGGCATTTTCCAGTTCAGAAAATGGTTTAGATCGAATGATCATTTTCGTAATGAAAATGGTTCAATGGATTGTTGATGTACCATAGACAACGATTCCCCTTGTGGTTAACATGGCGAATAGTCTAGGATAGTGTCTCTTCTTGACGGTCACTCTCAGTAGTGGTCAAGAAGACTGGTCCGCCTCACCGAACAATCATTCTTTCAAATCTCACAATTGTGAGGAGTTTCGAAGAATGGTCCATTTTGGAGGTTGTTGTAGGACAGTCATTTCCTTAGGAAATGGTCTGGACAATCATTCCCTAGGGCAGATTCATTCTCTCCAGGTTGCACTTTTTTTAGTGCCGGGGGAATGGCCCAGATAGGTGATTGGTCCAGGTTCAACAATCAGGGACAAGCTTTCCCTAGGGCAGATTCATTCTCTCCAAGTTGCACTTTGTTTAGTGCTGGAGGAATGGCTCGGATAGGTGAATGGTCCAGGCTCATAAATCGGGACAATTATTCTTCCTTGCTTGAGAAGAATAGTCCAGATAACTCATCATTGATGTTTTACCCTCTGAGGGCAGATGCTCTTCCAGATATCACAGATGTGAGTGGAAGAATGGCCCAGATGATTCAGTTTATATCATAACAATGTTTTCTGTGCAGGTTGATGATATGATTGTTATGGAGACTGTATGTCTCCGGACAGTAGATGTATACTATTGTGGTGGATGTGTTCCACTAATTGTGACTATATGTTACTGATCAAGTATCTGTGTGCTACTTGGTGTGGTAGTGTACCACTAGATTGTAGTTGTGTACTACTATGGATAGACATTGTTGTGTTCTATCGAATGACATTGTTCCGATTGCGCTGAAAACTATCAGTAGTGTTGGAAATGATTATCAGCTAGATGGATGATCAATGGACAGAGATTCCCCAGATGGAAAATGGTATATGACATTTATTATTCTAGGACATATGTACAGATTAGAATAATGGCTCTTATGTCACTCTATGGAGTGAGTGACTTATCCAACATCATGTTTGATTACTCAGATGGAGTATGGTTTCTAGAGATGATGCAACTGATGACACTGATAGTGATGATGGTGCTCATGATCTAATCATGAGTTAGTCTATACGACTATGTTGATGCTACCGGGTAAATGGTATGTTTGTGCTCATGACCATTACCTTCAATACCTCCCTAGCTAGGATGGAGCGTTGATTTTATGGTAGCTGCGGGAGGTATTTACCTCTACATGTAAACCTGATGAGAATAGAATATTCTGGGAAGCAAGAAGAAACTCTAATTAATTGGTTAATAACCCTAGAAGACAAGTCGACTCAAGAGAATGACTTGTATTATGTTATTATCCTCCAAGAGAAGAAGTCAGTTAAAGGAAATATTATATACTAAAGAATTAGTACCCAGAATGAGAAGTCAGCTCATGCAGTCTACCAGAATTAGTATAAATCCAGGAGGCTAGTCTTCATTCTGGCTAGTATTCTGAGAACTGTAGAAGAAACACTTGTGCACACTGCAGTTGGCCAGTCTATGCACAAGTTTGGAGGAGAGCTGCCATTGCAGCTGCTGCAACTAGCAGATTTTGGTTTTGGACTCTCTCTTAGTTATGGTTTGGATTCTCTGATCAGCTCTTGTTACTCTTGTTTGGTGCGTTATCCTTGGAGAGAGGTGCACTATCTTGTTTGGGTATCTAGCCTAGGGTTTGCTTCCGGAATGATTCTCTGTCAAGGTTAAGGTGCTCGGGGGTGGCTTCGGCCTATGGTTGGGTGACAATAGTGATATTGTCTATGGTTAAACAAGCACATCCATCATATTCTAACAATCGTCTCCACTCATGGATATGATCAAAAATATGTATGAGTTTGTCTGATGAAGGGAGGTCAAAAGTTTTGTTCCAATGGGTTTATAGGATAAACAACACCTTGTTGAACTATTACAATTACTTTCTTAGGATGTTCAATTAAAGGAGTAGCATCACTTCTAGTGTCAGAATAGTTTTCTTCTTCGACAACTTCTCCACGATAAGTGTCTTTAGGTGAATTTAGAGGTAGGGTTTCATAACCTTCTGGAGGCAATCCCTACATATTACGTGGTCAACAAAGACCTTTATCGGCCACAATACCAATTCTTTAGGACAACTAGGGAGAATAAACATCACACGCTAAAAAAATCTAAAAAGATGAACAAACAAACCAATATCTTCTCACAATGAACTTACTAGTTGGTGATGAAATCCAACATCGCAGGAAAAAAGTGAGAAGGGGATGGGATTGAGTGGGTGGATCATTTACATTAGCAACCTACAACAGACTTACGCCTTGGTGCAAGTTCCCTCACGGTTTTATCCATGGGTTACCCTCCAAGGATCCCAAGTGAGTTTGACCAACGTCTAACCTAGGTACAACAAAGACTCCCATTCATCGTCACCTTGTGTATAGACACTAAATATTATGGCTACTAAGGTTACCAAATCACACCCAGCCTCTGGGAAGGTATAATCGATAGTCGAGTCTAAATGTATGGGTAGGATATCAAGTATGAAATTCTTCAGGAGAACTGAAGACAAGTGGACTGGTAAACTCTTGAGGACCCCGAACGGATTCAGGATTCAAGAAGCTCTGAGACCAAGTGAAAACAATCTATTCTTAGGAAGAACCCACAATATACGATCATTCCTCTACAATTGGTTAAGACTCAGAGGGGTAATCTTAGTTTCTCTCCTGCATGCGACCTCGTGTTTAACCCCTATGTGAGAAGGGGATCCCAACTATGCTTATATGAAAATTGGATTTTCTCTCCCTATCGCAAGATTCTATGTGTGTCTTTAATGCTTTGGAGAGCTAACCTCACAACCTATTACAAATCTATAACCCTAGTCTAATGTTGGTGTACAAGCCTTAAAAAGAAAAGTTTCTAGATCAGTTTTAATTAGTGTTTGTTTTTATGGCTGTTCATTACTGAGGGGTGAATGATAGTGAAACTGATGATGTTTTTGAGACTCGACTCAAAAGATAAAGCAAAAGAATGAGATGCAATTTTATTTTTGTTGAAATTATAATTATGGGAAGGAGAAGCATTTATTTCTTTTTATCACTAACAAACACTCAAAATAATGCAAAACTTTATGCAATTTGTTCCTAAAGAGAATCCACACACATTTTCCAAATTATCAAAAGAAAACCTTTTCAATTTTCCAATACCAATGCATACAAAGTTCTTCAATTTTTCTTTGTTTGATTTTAAGATGCAAGATGTGCTTCTAATGCTTGTTTCTTTCAATAACAATGAAATAGTTCACCACTAAAAATGATAGAGAACATGAAGCAAAATATTATCCAAACAAAGATACCCTTAAAGGAAATAAAAAAGAAACAAACCCACTCAAACAAAGATCAAGAAACCAAGTAAACCACACTAAATAACTTTTGAAAATTGAGCAGCGAGAAACGATAACAAAGCTAGGTTGTGGTAAGCAATTGAGTTTTAGTTTGTTTAATGAAAGTAAGACTGATAAGGAACTCAGTGACCAACAAACCCTTGCAAACTCTTCCAATCAGGAAGATGATTGATGATCTTGCGAAACAAGGATTAAACCAATGAAAGGTAAAATAAACAAATCTCACAATTGAGGAGGAGTTTGCAAGCTCAACAAATATGAATAATAGTTCTTTGAACCAAGAAAAGCCAAAAAAAAATGAATAAATTATGGGTTAAAACCCTCTAATCAACATAACTGAGCAGGACTTGGAAAACCTCAGGATTCTCACAAAAAGGAGAGGGTGGAACTCATGTATTCAAGGAGATAGGGCAGAGTGGCGTTGTTTGTAAGGATATTAGGGAGTGTTAGTCTAACAGTGGCACCCTGGTGCTCACTGCAGGGGAGGGCCAGTTCTAGGAAAGTTATAAAAAGTGTTGAAAAAGGCCAAAAACTCAGAAAGATCCAGTTAATGACTCCATGAATCTTTCAATAAAGAAGAGGAAAGATGGAATTGACTCAGACTCAAGCACCAAGCAAGATCTAATGATAGGAATAAGGATTTTAGATGATCCAAGGAAAGACTAGTCAAAATCGATCCCTAGTGGAGTCGCTAATTTCTGTTATGGAATATTTCCCCTATGGACAGATGAAACTTCCCTTGGATTAACAAACCCTTATACCAAGACAAAAAAACTACAAATGGACACTAACATCCCTTTAAACTCATTTTAACCAATTGGAAATAGAGACAGAGAAAGGGTATGATGTACCTTTTTTATGAATTTTGTCCTCGCTGCTTCAAATTCGTGAGCTTGATATTCAAACCCCTGGGCGCAACCTCATACATGCAAGAGGAAGTAAAGAGAAACAACTACCTCCTACTCTAGTTGATTAGGTAAAACAAATTCATCTACGATAAAGTAGCAGTAGACAAGAACATGCAAGAATACACAAGCTTGAAGGAAATCGGCCAAGTATATTCAATAAGAACCCAAAAGAGAATACTTACATACCATGATTGATGTAGCTGCAGCCTCTCCAAGCTCTCCTCATCCAACCCCTCACACGAATGAACTAAGATCAAAATAGTGATGCTTTTCTGATTTCTTTCCCCCCCTTTCACCATGGAAATGCCTCCAATTTATAGGCTTTGAGAGGCTCAACCACCTTGAGTATTTTTTGAATTTGTTGAAGATATGGATCTATAGGTTATGATTATTTTCCTTAGATAAATTCATGGAGTAAAAATCGAACCAAACAAACGCCAACCTTTAGATTTGTCTCTTAGAAGAAGTTAGGATTCACCTTGATTCCCTCGACCAATAATGGTGCCCCCTTAAAGCTGGAGACAGGGTACCATGACGCTCCCTTAAAATGGTATAGGGAGCATCGACGCTCCCTAAGCATAAGCATGGGAGCACCGGTATTCTTAAATGTGCAAGAATGGTCAAAATCCCAGGTAGAAAGGGATGTTCTGAATGCAAAATGATGGAGCTTTTCCTTCCAACCTGACTTAGGGGTTATGGCAAGTGTTTCTATGGTGTCGATTGAGTTGTGACTCTTACTAAGAATGCATGAAGTATGTTACGACACTTGTGACAATTTATTTGCGACACTTACGACACTTAGGATGTGACATTTGTGCCACTTGTGACACTTGTGACAATTTGTTTGTGACACTTACGACACTTAGGATGTGACATTTGTGCCACTTGTGACACTTAGAATGTGATGTTTATGCCACACGTGACACTTAGGATGTGACATTTTCACCACTTGCGACACTTAGAATGTGACATTTGCGCCACATGCGACACATTACACAAGCGCATAATTTTGACGTGTAACACTTCCTCCCTTAGTGCTCTCAAAGAGGGGTCAATCATCTTTGTCTTATTGGATATAGGTCTATTTCACGATCTGATCCCTTCCCTTCCTATTTTTGGTCAAGGCTTAGTCTCTGAGTCGTCCTTTAAGTCTTTTTCTTCTTAGCCTCCCTTGGTTTCTCCCTCGCACACCTTATCCTCTAAGTCTATTTTAAAATTAGAATAGTTGTTGAGGTCGAAGGTGAAGAAAGGGCTTTCAAAAGCTCTCGTCGGGGGCCTAATGATGGAGAAGGGGTTGGTTTCCCAAGTTGGAAGAAAATCCCATTTGTCATTAGCCTAGATCCAGGCTATGAAGAACATTAAAAATGGCAAGCAAACTACTATCGTTAGAGCCCCTGGAGCAGGAAAAGCCATGATCAAAGATTCAAAATGATCATTCTCTCCTTCAATGCTCGTGGGCTAGGGGTGCCCCAAAAATTCAATCCCTAAAAAGACTTGTTGTGGAATTTAAGCCTAATATCTTCTTAATACAAGAAACAACCCGTTCAGGGGATAATGTAGTGGAATATTTCAAACTCTGGTTACGGGACTGGTCTTTCTACGCGATTGATTTGGTAGGATTCTCTAGTGGTTTACTTTCTGCGTGAGGTCCTAAGTTTAAGACTATTTCCTCGATGATTACTCACTATGGCATTGTGGTGGACGTGGAGGATGGCTCTTTGATGGATTCCTTTAGAATTGTTAATATTTATGGGACTTATGCTGAGAAGCGCCCTTTTTGGGAGGGTATATGTGATCATGGAATTCTTCAGGCCTCCAATGTAATTATTGGAGTGGATCGTAATTTCACTTTTTCGTTAAGGGAAGTTTGGGGGAGGCACCATTAGAGAGTTCCATTGGAGGGGTTTTTCACACATCAGATTGTGTCTCATAAACTTATTGGCATGGAACCCCCAAATCTGTCTCAAACATGGACGAATAATCGTAAAGGAGATGATATAGTAGCCAAAAGGTTGGATAGGTTCCTCTTAGCTAAAAATACATTGGAAAATCCCTGGATTATTAAATATTTAGTGTCTATGGGAGGTATATTGGACCATATTCCCATCCTTCTAACTATTTCAAAAAGTGGCTTCAAACCCCCTTCCCTCCTTAAGTTCAATTAGGATTGATTGAAGGAATAAAGTAAACCCTTATGAGGAAGAATGTGGCATAAGGTGCATCAACCATTATGCCACTAGATCCCATGGATAGGGGAAAACATATGGTCAATGTGGAACCCAATGTTATCGTTGCCATCACAAAGGTGCAACTAGAGGAGTTMGAAGAAGGTGAGTTCCTCTTCCACTCAYAAATGTGGGTGAAGGGGACATCATTTCATCTCATTATTGATAGTAKTATCCATAAGAAACTAATCTTAGCCAAGGCCAACAAGAAGATGAAGCTACTAACAATGTCGCACCCCCAAACAAACACCACTAGTTGGCTAAGCTAGGGGTGATACATTCAAGTCAATCAACAATGTTGATTGTAATACAAAACCAAAGCCTTTAAATATGATGTAATTATGAAATTTCTTCACTTGAAGTTTATGGTGTTTTTTTAGGATAACTATTTCCGTGGAAGTGTCATGTCGCTTACTAGTCTAGTTCTCATAGTGCTGTTGTCACCCTTGGAGATAATCTCTAAAGGATACTATAGGTAGCTCTGACTATCACAGTCTATAATATCACTTTTAGGCAATGTAAGAAGATAATCTTTCAGACTAAGAGATTATTCCACTTCATGGTCCAATTAGAAGGAGCAAAAAAAAACATCACAACCTACAAGGGCTCCCTTTATGAAGTAGAGGCATGTAGATTAGTTCATGTAAGAATATAAATATGTATTTACCTTACCTACAATAATATATCTACACTCTCAAGTAAAGCATGCAATTGATTTTACAACGAGTGCCCTTCTACCCAACGAATTTATATAGAGATTCTCCCTTATGGAGAATCGAGAGATAAATGCAAGATTCAAGATCTAATATATAAAGGCCACATTTGACTAATCTCTTTACCTTGTGGGAGCTTGATTGTGTTGGTTCGAAAGAAGAATGAGACATGGAAATTGTGTAC
>JASDQU010309582.1:26643-37714 GCA_032191745.1 Picea mariana
TATGTTTCATACCAACAAACACAATGGGTCTAACAACCAAGAAATAACTTATGATAATCAACTAAGACAATTAATCAGTGAGATGACAGTCACTGCAAATTGAATGAGTTTCAACAAAGGACTTCCACTCATAAGCTATAAAAGAACAGAAGAGAAAATCTGACACAGAACTGAAGGAAGCTTGCAATTTTTTATAAAATAAGAATAGGTCTTTTGATTACAGTGGCAACATCATAGTACTCAAAATCCAACCCCTTGGTTCATCTTCTATTCTAATATTTATAGCATTACAAAACAGTTCTGAGATCCTAAAAACAAGGATCAGATATACTAAAAATAGTAAGTCAAAATTCAGTTGCAAAAGAAGTGGGATGCTTCCCCAAAATGAGGGCAATCCCAAATTTCTCTCTGTTGGTTGTTGGTGAAGTGTAGAACAGCCTTCCAAGGCTAGATGATGACTTTCAAATAGAGAGTGAGTCGAATTTGCTGATGTGGCCAAGTTCCCTACTTTTCTGTTTTAATTAAAGCTATCCAAAGGCCTTTAAAATAACTCTTTTCTCCATGATTTGTCAAAAATAGCTGCTAGAATAGACTTGATAATTCATTAGATATTCATTCGAAAAGATCTTAAATCTTTTCATATCAAAAATCCTTGATCTGTGCAAAAATTCATTCAATTCTGGACACACAGGATTTCAGTGGTTACTGGGAAGATTTCTGGGTGAGTTATCCACTGAAAGCGCAGCTTTCGGTGGTTAATGAACAGTCATCCTGTTCGCCTAAACCACCGAAAGTCATAATTTCCAACAAAAATTGCCTTTGGGAAAAATCAATTTTCTCAGCCGTGGAATGTCCGTTTTGCACGTTCAAATAGTCGATTTTCATCTACAGATCATAAGATTTCCAACGGTGCAATCAGATTTGGATTTGGAGCTAGGGAATCTAGAAAAATTTTCGTTACAATATTAGGCATCATTCTTGCAAAAATGACAATGCATTTTTTGTCGTTAACAACCCCTTCAAGTAAGGATATTAATACCACCTTTAGCTAGTGATCACAACCACACAATAGTTTCATCTTGCTCTACAAGAATCTTAATACCACCTTTAGTTGGTGATCACGGTCACACAACAGTGTCATCCTACAATTTGGTCCTAAATAAAAAGTACAAGGAGCCATGAATACATAACTTTAATACCTCTTCATGTTGCAGGCACACTCCCAACCCATTAATCCACATATACCTAGTTGGAACAGACATGGTTTTTCCCAATCAATCCATCTCATGGCATAAATGCATACATCATACTTAGGTCCACAAAGAATTTCCTCTTGATCACAATGCAACATCTTCCCAAGGCCATCTCTTGGCCTTCCCCTTACTCATGCAAAGGAGAATTTGGTCTTGGGGGTGAATTTACAAGTGTCAAGAATAGGGTAAAAGTGAATTATAACCCTTTCCCCATCTACCCATTTACCCAAGTTAACTTGGAGGTAATTTTCACATGCCTTTTCCCATTTCCCAAGCTTCCTAGGGACTAGGATATGATAGTCATCCTCATTGATATGAGTCAAGATACCTTTCCTTGAGTGAATTCCCCCAATGTCCACCAAGATCTCAACTTGCAATAGGTTACTCCATCCAAGATGAAAATATATACATACAACATCATCATCATAATCCATCACACGATACATCTCATTGACCAAGGATAAATCATAAATCGTATTATGAATCCCACTACATGGAAAAGGTATCCAATCATAGCAATAATCATAACAAGATATCCAATCATACCAATGTATCCAATCATATCAATACTCACGAACATTGCACTAATCATAACGAGGTATCCAATCATAGTGATAATCATAATCATAGCAAGGCATCCATTCTGTACATATATCATGAACCATATCAAGGAAAGGTATCCAACACATGTATACATCATAACAAGGCATCCAACATGTGCATATATCATGAACCATATTAAAGAAAGGTATCCAACATCATAATGAGGCATCCAACATGTTCATATATCATAATATGAACCATATCAAAGGAAAGGTATCCAACATAATAATGAGGCATCAAGCATGTGCATATACCATAATATGAACTATATCCAAGGAAAGGTATCTAACATCATAATGAGGCATCCAACATGTGCACATATCATACCATGAAACATATCAAAGGAAAGGTATCCAACACCATAATGATGCATCCTACATGTGTGCATATCATAACATGAACCACATCAAAAGAAATGTGTCCAATACCATAATGAGGCATCCAACATGTATACATCATCAACCATCTCATGACAAGGACATGTCATAGTAAGTCATCATCAAAGGTCATCATTACTTCATAGCCATCATCGAGAGTACTAGTGCTTCGTGTAATATCATCATTAATATCCAAAGCATCAACACATCAATAGGCATGTTAAACCAAAAGTGTACATAGTATCGACCTACAATCAAGGACTAATCATGCTAACCATCATATGATAATTGCCAATGCTTCCTACCCATTATCAAGAATATTTAATGCTATCATTAAGAAATATTAATACCTATCATCTAGACAGTTGCGCAGGAGCTTAGGTCCATCACACTCAATCATCACCCATAAATGATACATTCATTAGGTCACATAGTTGTCCAAAGGCAAGTAAATTCCAACAAGGGGTCATCTTGAAAGAGGATTCCAACCAATAATGAAAACACTCAAGGTCTAGCTAGAGGATGTTACGATTCTCCCCTTCTCAATAGGGCTATGGCCTTGAAGACAAATGAGTGTTAAATGTGAAAATTATTTATTTTTGGATTTACCAACTCACACATCATCATCTTCAATCATTATATCTTCATTATCAACCAACCCATGTTGTCCGCTTAAATAGTAATAACCCCTACTACTATTATTCGATTATCATATGCATCATTAAGTTCATAGAAAACTATTAATATCATTCAGACCCTCAATATCCCTTACATATCTTTATTAAAGCATCATGACTATTGTTGAATAATAATATTGTTGTCAATTCATCATAAAGTCATAGAGACCGAATCAATTTCATCAGATCATCACCAATCCACCCACATCACTATCAAGCATTAAATTACTACAACAATTATTGACATCATGCATCATCCATTACATTTCATGTCAACTATCACCATTGAACCTCAACTTGATTATTCATCATTACTTAATCAAAGTTTTCGAATTCAGCTTTATTATTGGGGTCATATCAATTAGTATTTATTATCATCAATAACTACATGCATTGTCATCATTCTACTTAGTCGAGTCATCATCAACCTAATTAGGTTATCGACATTACCCCAAGTCGTCAACTTAATGTCATATGATTTTTAAGGATACTTTGTCATCCACTATACATCAGTTGAGGATCTCATGGGTCCATCATGGGTCTTCATGAACACTAAAGGTTGAAGGCTCGATACTCATCACACCTATACTTATGGGAAAAATTATAAATTTCACCAAGGCTATCATTTATATATTGTGACTATTTTTGTAAAATAATATGATAATCATGAAGCTAACAAGTTTACAAAAACATTGTATTAATAAAAGGTTGTAGTAGAGCTAGCAACAATTGTCCAAAGTTCCAAAATGATCACTAGGAAATCCTCTACTGCTACAAAAACCAATTCAAGACATACTACGTAAAAGACATTCCAAGTGTTCTTGTTGGTGGCCTACTTGACAAAGACTCTCGAGATTCTAATAAATTTAAAGTACATGAAAACCAGTTATAGACTTGATTGTTATTTGGCTCATATTGCCCCACATTAGAGGGGAAGGAGTTTTGTTGTCACATGTTCATTAGCTCATTGAGTTGATGGAATGTTTTAGCTTCTTCTTTGTTCTCCATTTTCACAAAATTGTCATATGCTTGATTATTAGAGGCTGCAAATTGAGATTCTTTGCAACATATTTAGGGATTAACATATTCATTATGTTAGCATGTTGATTCTTTGATTTAGATGGATTCAAGAATATTGATTCTTTGCTTTAGATGGATTAACATATTCATTATGTTAGCATGTTGCACAATACAATTGTGCTCAATCTCATTAATATTTATAGTTATAGAGAACAAATTTCTCTTATTGTAATGTATGCCCTCCTTGTGCCTTCACATAATTCTTCTAAATTCCAAGAGATCCTTGTTATCCATATTGTGCACCTCTACTATCTAGAAATATTAAGTAATGGTTTGATGAAGATAAGTCTCAAGTCTCAACTGAACAATATTAGATATCCCTTGAAAAATAGGAGCTATAGTGATCTATAAATGATGGACCTATGGCCTATCCATTTCATTGACATGGACCCTTTGCGGAATTGAATTTTGTTCCCAATTTATTTTTGGTTCAATGCTTCACTCAAATTTCAATGCATTCTATTTTTATTGCACACAATAGAACAAACTCTGAAATTGCAATCATGAATCTGAGTTTAAGCATTTATAAATGAAAACATTTCCACATATTGATAGATGAGCGATTCACATGTGAAAGGAGGTATATGTCGTTACGATATTGAAATAAAACCCAAAACTATCCATAAAAATTCACACCAGTTGACCAAAGACTCTTTTGCATAGCCCAACAATGAACAAAGATGCTAAGTGGACAGATTTAGTCATCCAACAACTGAGAAAAATTCACAGGGTGATTTTAGTCACTCGATATCAAATAAAAATGATAAGGGGCGAGTTTAGGTACATGGAGTCATATAAAAATGTTTGGGGGTATCTAAATTCTTCCAAGTACTAAATGAAATTCCCAGGGGTAGGTAAATTCGCCCAAGAGTCTCTAAATTCACCCAGGCAATAAACAACATGCCTAGGGTCTCTGAATTCACCTAGGCAATACACAAAACACTCAGGTAAAGGAGAACACGCCCGCAAGTCTATAAATTCGCCTAGGTAGTAAACAACATGCCTAGGAAAAGGATAAAATGTTGAGCTAGAAAAAGAACACCAAAATAAAAATGCCCCCAAAACTATAAATTATGTGAATGGGTGCTACAGACTGAAGATATACTTCAACATAGAATGTATAGATCAATGTAACTCATAGAAAAAATACCCAAAGAATATAATTCATTAACTCACATATATCAATGTTTAAATGGGATTTTTATTATGTATAAGAGAAATTACAAATGGGTGAGCTATACAAAAACTTTGTTTATTGTTACTCATTGTGAAGACCGAAATTGCAGCAGGCCATGACTCATAGACACCTTTTCTTAGAGTGAATAAGCACATTAAATCCTTCGTCCACTCAACCTCAAGCAGATTACCCTCTTAGAGCTATTTTTCTCATACCGTCCTTCCCTCTTTAAAGATCCTTGCATATCCCCTCGTTTCTCTCTTCGCTACAACATTAATTCTTTTAATGCGTTGACTTTGGAAGGCCAATTGTCACATGGTTCATTTCCACTTCTCATTTTTCAAAAATACAAATTAAATTGAAAACAACAATTACAAGTTTATTATGATTTAAAAAAATAATTTAGGCAAGGATCCAATTCGAATCACACCTCCCCATTTGCAGGATTTTGGTCCCCAAAAGCTTCAACTCCCTTCAATATTCTTCTCCAATCAACAAAAAAACTCTGGAAAATCTCCACAAAAGGGTGCTTCCATTGTAGGATGGAAGATAAGAGTTGAATAGGGGTTGGCTTTGGCATAGCCTTGATGTCCTTCTCATGGATATGGATGACATTCACTGCTGTAATAGGTTATTGGAAAACTGTTTCTCCTTGGGATGCAAGTGAAAACAACTCCTCTTTCCCCTTGACCTTGACTCTCCAAGCTTTCTTCTTGGCTGTTTGGTTCCCGGGATTGAGTTTTGGGTGAAGCCTCCAACATTTGGCCTCCCAATGTCCAGTCAATTTGAAGTAATGGAAATAGTTCCTACATGGGTTGCTTGGCCTTATGACCCCTTTTCTTGCAATAGAAAAAAAATAAGCCATGCATTTTTGGTCTTTGATGATGCTTGTTAGTTTGGTGTCTTGGTCCCCAAATAATTGGAGCGAATATGGATGGCAAAATCATCTCGTTATTTCCCTCTTTCAAGATTCTACAAGCATATTTGAGTGGCTTGTTGCACACTTTGTTTCTTACTACCTTTTCCTCCATGGAAATGACCTCTTTTTTTGTTCCTCTTGCCTTGACAAAAGTGGTTTGAGCTGCACTTGTGTTGGCTTCTTGCCCATTGATTCCCAGGCCTTCATGCTTGGGCCTATGTTGAACTACAATGGGAATCAAAATCCCTTTGCCTTCCTTGCCTAGCCCGTGGCCATCATACCCCATTTGCATCATGAGATTGCCTCTAGTGTGCTTCTCAAAGTCACCAAGGGTATTGGAAGGTGAGTTTAGCATGTTTTCCTCTGTTATGGTACTAGCTTCGGTAGTGGTAATGGAAGGGGATTTCTTTGTCTCTTTGGAATCTTCTTCAAGGCCTCTTCCTTCGCTGCGAAGTCATGATATAGGTGAGTAGTGACCTCGGTGAACCTCTCCTCTTACAAATTATCCATCTCAATGAGCTTCTCCACCAACTACAAGAGCTGCAATATGCTCCTGTTTAATTCTTCCCTCATGATGGTGAAGGAATCCTGGTGCTTAGCAAGATCTTTCTCCAACTCATTTCATCTTTGTCTCCAATATAAACTTTCTTCTTCGATTTTCCCGTTGAAGTCTCTCAACTCTTCCAACTTCTCCATTTTCAAGGATTTTCCCATGGCAATTACTTCAAGGTCTCTAACAAACTTGCTCTTATACCATCTGATATGTAAATGGTGGGCCTATGGCCCATCCATTTCATCGACACAGACCCTTTGCAGAATTGAATTTTTTTCTCAGTGAAGTTTTGGTTCAATACTTAGATTTCAATGCATTCTATTTTTACTGCACACAATAGAACAAACTCTAAAATTGCAATCATGAATCTGACTATAATCCTTTATAAATGAAAATATTTCCACATATTGCCAACTAAGATATTTACATGTGAAAGGGGGTGTATCTTGTTATGATATCAAAACAAAACCCAAAAATATCGATCTAAACTCACACCAATTGACCAAATACTCTTTTACACAACCCAATAATGAAGAAAGATGCTCAGTGGATGGATTTAGTCATCCAACAATGGAGAAAAATTCCGAGGGCGATTTTAGGCACCTGGAATTAGATAAAAATGAGTAGGGTTGAGTTTAGGAACACGCCATCAAATAAAAATATCCAGGGTCTCTAAATTATCCCAAGTAGTAAACAAAACACCCAAGGGTAGGTATATTTACCTAAGAGTCTCTTAATTCGCCTAGGTTGTAAACAACATGCCCAGGGGTCTTTGATTTTTCCCAGAAAATACAAAAAATGCTTAGGTAGAGGAGAGCATGCCCAAGGGTCTGTAAATTCACCCAAGGGTCTCTGAATTCACCCAAGCAGTAAACAACATGCCGCAGAAAAGGATAAAATGTCTAGCAAGAAAAATAACAATAAAAGAAAAACACCCAACAAACAATAAATTATGTGAATGAATGCTACAGGCTGAAGATATACTTCAATGAATAATGCATATATCATTGTAACTCATAAAAAAAATACCCAAATAATAGAATGCATTAACTCACATATATTGACATTTAAATGACATTTTTACTATGCTCAAGAGAATTACAAATGGGTGAGATATACACAAACTTTGTGTATAGTTACTCACTACGAGGACCAAAATTGCAGCAAGACATGGCTCAAAGACACCTTTGCTTAGAGTGAACAGACACAATAAATCCTCCATCCACTCAACCTCAAGCAGGCCTCCCTCTTCGATATTTAACTTTTGATGTTGTACTTCCCTCTTTCTCCTTGCATCTCCCCCCATTTCCCTCTTCGTTACAACATTCATTCTTTTAATGTGCTACCTTTGGAAGGCCAATTGTCACATGGTTCGTTTCCACTTCCCATTTTTCTAAAATACAAAATAAAATGAAAACAACATTTACAAGTTTATTACAATTATAAGAAATAATTTAAGCAAGGATCCAATTTGGATCATATAGTGACAAGGTAAGGATCAACACTAGGAGTCCTTACACCAAACAAAATGGGGAATTTAAACTCAAAGAAGTTAAAACCCAAGGCAAACTTCCAAACACATGATAGATAAGAGGAGAATCTCAGTAGACTTTTGACAGACAAATAACTTGAGAAAACGACAAAAGAGATTCCAACAACAAAACCTTTGTTCCAATCACCTCGAGATATAAACTTTTCCAAAGTTCCCAAATCAAAACAAGACCTCAAATTTAAAATTACAAAGATATATACATATTCACACATTGCACATGTGGCCCTATTATTATTATGAAAACCACTATTACATATACATTTACCCATTACATGTTCATTTAACCCCATATATGCTCCACTTGGGGTCATACCATTGACCATACAACTCACGTTCATGTTGTGTTCACTCGATGTCATATTATAACATTCATTTGAATCCACATAAATGTATATTTTGTGTGATATATGTGAGATTTCTTGAGTTCATCGTATCCAAGTACAATATCATGGTTGATCCTTTTAAGGTTAAGGCAATAGTCCAGTTACCTCCCCCACGTACAATTAGACAACTTCAAAGTTTGCAAGGGAATGCAAAATTTATGCAATGGTTTATCACTAATTATGCAGAGATTGAAAAATGCCTCATGTGCCTCTTGAAAAAGGGTGTACCATTCATATGGAATGACCAAGACCAATACTCTTTTGATGTTTTGAAGAAAGCCTTAATGTCAGCCCCATTATTGAGTCCTCCAAACTAGAGTAAGGAATTTTTGCTATATCTTTCCACATACGAATCCACCATTAGTATGGTGTTGATCCAAGAAGATAGCTTGCAACAAGAACATTTGGTTTATTACCTTAGTAAGGGTCTTGTTGGTGTAATATACCTAGGGGGTAATATGGGGTACCTAGGGAGGTATCTAATGAGAATAATATTAGATATGCAGTTATGTATTGTTATGTATAGGTTCCATGTCTAGTAAATAAGGCCCACTTAATAGTGTGAACACAATGGATGCAATAAGCCTTACTAGAAAGTTCCACCTACTAGACCATTCCTTCTCTAGAATGTTCTAGGAGATAGAAGGGTTACTAGAAGGTTCCACCTACTGGATTGTTGATTCTCTAGAATGTTCTTAGGAGATATATAGTACTATATAAATAATTGTAAGCAATGTAATGGAGCATGGTGAAGAATATTTTAATTGTAATGAGCAAAGATTTCTTGGGAGTGATTTCCTTCCTTAAGGAATAATATATGGTGTCACCCTACCTCAATGGGTTTCTCTCTAATTCTTGTGTTCATTATTTTGGGTGAATGATTTGGTTTATTTTATGAAGTTAAGGATTTATTTTCTATCTCATATTTCATATCTAAGGTACACAACAATTGGCCCCATATTGCATTATTCCCATGTCAATAAGTTGGATTTGGTAGTTATACATGATGTCCAACGTATCAAACAATACATTCTTCTTTAGAAAACAATTGTTCTAGTAGACTCCAACCCAATGAAACACATATTGACGAGAAAAATCACTGGGGGAAAATATTCACAATGAATAGTCATCATACATGAGTTTGATTTGGAGTTTTCTACCTCAAGATCCAAGAAGTCCTTGGCCTTTTCCAAGTTGATGCCTAATCTTCCCTGAGACATTAAGGAACATGTGTTAATGAGTCCTTACTAGATGAATGCTTATTCCCCATTGAATCTTCCAATCCTTGGCATGGAGAGGTCCTAGTGTATATTTACACTCGGTGGTTTAACCCTCACTTATCTTGTGACAAACTTTGTCATATTATCCACCAATCCAAAAGTTGTCTCATCATTGATGATACTCTTTATCATTGAGGTGTAGACTTGATTTTGCATTGATCCCTAGTCCATGATGAAGCTGAGAGGGTCTTGAATTATTTCCATGTTGGAGCATGTGGCAACCATCTTTCTAGAATCACCACAACCCATAAAATTTTATTCATATGTTACTTTTGACTGTCCATTTTCAAAGATTCCATTTAGGTACTTCATAAGTGTCATCCTTGTCAAATTTTTACTTGGAAGATGCTCGTTCAACCCACTCCTTTACACCCTATTGCTACCATTGGTCCCTTTGCAATTTGGGGGATAGATTTCATGACATGTAAGACTACTTCGACTAATGGTCATACTTACATCATTGTGGGTGTTGAATACTTCACCGAGTGGACCAAGGCTATGAAAACTTCTTCCAATGATGGTACTACAATGATGCTTTTTGTATTCAACCATATTATTGCTAGGTTTTGTATGCCCATAACAATTGTTGTTGACCATGGGTCTCATTTTTAGAATAAGATGATGATCGAATTAGTGGCCAAGTTGGGTTGTCAGTAAGAAAATCCATCCCCTTACTATCCTTAGTTGAATGGTCAAGTCAAAACCATCAATAAATTTTTGAAGACCGTGATACAAAGAATGGTTAGTGAGAACAAGACCAACTGGAATCTCATGATATTTTTTTCATTATGGGCATATCAAACCTTCGTAAAAAATTCCACCGGTTTCACACCTTTCCAACTTGTTCATGGAGTGGAGGTACTACTTCCAATTGAATGCAGGATTCCTTCTTTGAAAGTAGTAGTAGAATTCCTACCCAATACCTCAATCAAAGAAGAATTTCTTGGCTATTTATCACATCTTGATGAACATCATCATGAATATTCACTTTCTAACTGGACTCATAAGAAGCGTGTCAAATCCGAATATGAAAAAAGTGTCTAACCTCAAGTCTTTGTTGAAGGTGACTTGGTTTTGGTTTATGGCTAGGATCATGAAAAGTTAGATGCTGGGAAATTTGAATCTCTATGGCATGGCCATTACATTTTGATCCATGTATAAAAAATAGGCCTACAAGTTAGTTGATTATGAATGGAATCCTTTGTAGGAACCTTGCA
>JASDQU010309582.1:47968-70713 GCA_032191745.1 Picea mariana
TAACTGGTCAGTAAACTTTTGGGGACCAAAAGGTCTTTTTGTGGGGAGGTGTGATCCGAAATCGGATCCAGAAGCCTGATAGGGCTTGAAAAATGCTCAAAAATGAAAGTGCTCAGAATGTGACGAAACCTGTGCCATTGCGTCCGTCTCGTCTTCCTGATTCCGGTGGTATATTTACTTCATCAAATGGAGTCCGTATGGAGAAGATATCGCGTTCTGTCCAAAAAGTCAAACAAGCAAAAAAGGGGATGACTGTATAGTCCGTACAGTCCACGTGGCATGACCGTACAGCTGACGTGGCATATTTAGAAGGCGACACGTGGCAGACCGTACGACGGACACGTGGCATCACCAGGACGTGACACGTGTCATGCGGATTTGGCATTTTCGACATACGATTGGACCAGTCTTGAGATGACACATGTCACCACTGACAGGGTGACACGTGGCAGGATGACGTCAGCAGCTGACGTGGCACACTGATGGAGCAGACACGTGGCATGATAGGTGGCAGTATGGCAATGACGCGTGGTGGTACGATAGTATGACGTGGGCCAACCACAGGTTGACACGTGGCATGTTTTTAATTGGTTTTTAAAGCACCACGTGGACCAGTCATGGGCTGCCACGTGGCACTGTATTATTGGTTAATGGTTGTATGTCAAAATTTTTGTTATGGTGGCGTCGGGGGTCGAACCCACGACCTCCCGGCAGGGCAACGGACCAGCAGTTTCGGCTAGCCAAATGGGCGGCACGTGCTACTTGTTATGGAAACGACATAATTTATATATGAATTTGTTTGTAGTTTCAAACCGCGGCGGAAAGGGCCGGGGCTTAGCCCCAGCCCTCGGTTCCATACCGACTACACAGGACCACGAGCGCCAAATCCAACGGACCTTTATACAAATGCGCGGGGAATTAAAACTTAAGCCCACGGATCCCGATCGGGCTCCATACGACCCGAGACTTTACAACCAAAACGCGCGGGTAGTTGAAACTGTTAGGCCACGGGCCTATACAACCGCCACGAGACCAGGAGCTGGGCCAATAGGAAGGGGCCAGTGCGTAAGGCGTGTGGCCGCATGCCATCCCATATGACCGATTAAAAGGGGCCGTGCACGGATTTGGGGGCTTAAGGACCAATAACAATATAAAGTGGGTTTTGCTGTTAGGAATTTGGTTTTTATTTAATTTATTATGCCTATATTAAGCAGATTTGCTCCATTTTTGGGGGATATTGGGCATTTTTGGAGGCCAGATTCTTGGAGGAAGTTGGGGATGTGAAACCAACTCCAATGCTATATAAACCAGGCCTGTTTGAGGCCAAGAGACAGTCATTTAGAGCAGAGTTATGCTGAAGGAAAGCCAAGCCAAAGTCAGTTTGATGCAGGGAAGCCTTTGAGGTGGAGACGTTGTCGGATCGTTTCTAGGAGCTTGGAGCATTAGTTTTGCATGCCGTTTTTTTTGCAGGGTTCTTGAGATCTGGGACAACAAGACCAGATCAGTCTTGTAGCCATTTGGCATTTCTGAGATGTAATTTTGAGCACTTGAGCAGAAATAAAGAAGCCTCCCCCACAAAGAAAAGGCCCAGAGACGTAGGCAAAAGTTGTGCCGAACTCCGTTATCAACCTGCGTTCTTATGGTTTGCTGTTTACTATTCTTTTCATATCTACATATGTGTATTTGACTGATATAATCCTCTTCTTTCCTCATTCTTACATTAAAATATCAAATGGTTAAATTATACATGCAAGTTTAAAACTCAACCATAATCATTTAAAAGATCCAACGGATCACCTACTCTAATGAGATCAAAAGGAATTCTAGACTAATGTTACCTTAATGAATCAATCATACTAATCCATGAGGATTTTACTAAGGTGATACTAGGGAATGTTGGACATAAGAGGGTGTCATGGTAGTTCCCATAAACAACACAATCTGGGTCCGATTTGTGTCATGAGATAGGTCGTATGGGACCAATCAAGGCAGGATCACTACCCCTAGCATCCTTGGAGGTATATTGAGGGAAGAGTTGATAGAAAATACCTAAGATGAGATACAAAAGGTATAAAAAGAGGTAGTTTAAGGTTGGGAATCCATAGAAGATGATCTTAAAAAGGGTATCAAATTCCTAAGATTGTATAGCATATATATTACATATTGGGGCCACAAACTAGTTGACAACATCTTGTGCAAGAGAAATATCAATGGAATTTGGTTTGGGGATGGGCCCCAAAGAATCCTGGTCAAACACAAGAGATGGTATTCATTGAGAGGGGGCACTTATAATGCCCATGGAGATGGAATCAGAGGGTCCATTAGTGGATTAGGTGGGCTATTGCATAAAATCAATAGGAGTACTTGAATGGAGGTTATCCCTAAGAGTAGCCAAACATGTCATGGCCTTAAAGAATTATTCATCATTAGGGAAGAATGGAGGTGAGAAGACATGGCTCCTATTGTAAATGGGGAAAACAACATGTATAGATTCCCCCATGCATGAATGGGTCAAACTAACTACCAAACCAAAGTGGGGAGGAGGTTTTTCTAGATCCATGGGCTAACACTCAATGAGAGTGAATGTTTCATAACTATTAGAGGTGGACACATAGTGCATGGGAACAATGTGAGCAACAAAAGGTAAAATTATATCATGTGAAACCATGGAGGGGGGATCACAATATGAAAGTTGATCAATGGTGACCATGCATCTTTCATGAGAGAATTTCATGGCCTGAAAGAGTTAAGACACCATAATGTTCATGGCATAGTTATAATCATGTCCAAGGAGTATTTTATATCCGATTAGACTAGCCATAATAGTGACATCAATTGAGATGGTCTTATCACCTAAATCAATAGGGAGATTAGGTAGGATCCCAAATGTGGGATAAATTATACCATCAAAATATCATAACTTAGTGGTTGATGGAACAAGAGTATGAGAACCCAAATGTTTCCAATATGAGTAGAACATAGTACATGAGGAGCCCCCCTCATCCACTACACATCAATGAACCAAGAAGTTCTTCATGAAAACCTTTATTTTAAACAAGGTGGAGGATGAGAGACATGATTTAAAATATTGGCCATAATAAAAGGTGATGGCCTATGATGGATGGGGGTGATCTCTAAAATGTCGTGGATATTCCACTGGAACAATTCATCACAACAAATCTTATAATATTATGAAATATTAGATTATGCAATTTATTTCTCTTGGATCCTAGATTAATTATTACTAGCTTATTGCTCAGATATATGAAAATAAATGAATATGAAAATGAAATAATAGGTAAATATACACACCATCCACACAATTTAACACAAGATATATCCTGGGAAACCTGATATGGGAGAAAACCTAGCTAAAAGGTGAGTCTATGCTCTGTTCTCTCTTATTCAGTGATGAAAATGCAAATACAAATAAAGGGACACCCACTATGGAGTTGTCTTTGACATTGTGGCCTAAAAAAATGCCACCAAATCTCCTACCTCCTCCGTTATGCTCTGAAAATACCACTCCTATATGCTTTGCTAAACTATGGAACAATTACAGTTCTAAATAATGGAGACCTTTCTTCTCCTAGTGGCTCAGTATTTAACATAGCTAGATATCCATAGGGTTAGGGTTTTTGCATCCTCAACCCTCAATTAGTGATAAGGTATTGGACCTTGTAGAATATTCTTGAAATTAAATACATGTCTATCTCCACATGTGTGAGTAATGGGGGCTGAAATGTCATCCACTCATACCATGGTGGTCAACAAGGTAGGTCAACTTGTGGGAGGCATAACTTTCACATATGAGCTCCGATTGAGGCGATTTTTGCACAATTGGAAAGGTATTGATGTGTAGAATAATGTTAAGGGGTTGAGAGATATAATCAAAAAAATTTGACCCCCCCAAAAATTGTTTGATTCCTCAAAATGGATTTGGAAGATTTTGGACCCCAAATATCCAAACTAGGACATCCTGCTAGAATGGGCCATGCAAGACAATTACTTTAACTTTTCCACCCAGAAAGTACCTAGATAGATGAAAAATTATATGATGATCCATTCAATATCATACCTCCCTATGTAGGGAGGATTTTGGTCCCCAAAATACTTTACTAAATGAGGTGAGGGAATTTTCCCTCTACCTTCTCCCTTGAGTGCCATTTTTCCTTTCTTGGAAGTTTTCCTTTCAACCTGATTTTCAAAAGGTCATGCTACCCTTATCTTATATTTCTGGACCTCTTCTAAAAAACTGTATCTTCTTCCAACTTTTCCTGAGTTTCTGGTGCTAATTCCTCTATGGTAGGTAGGAACCACTCCTTAGTTTCCTGATCCAACATGGAAGGCTCATAGAGTTTCATATTCTCCACATTCACTATTGAGTAAATGTGCATATATGGAGGTAGAATAAGTCTATAGGCATTGTTATCGACCTTCTCCAATACCTCAAAAGGGACATACCACAGAGCCTTTATCTTCTTACTAGGACCCTGTATTCTTTCCTTGTTCGATTGTAACCAAAGTTTGTCTCCCACTTTGAATGTTTTTTATGTTCTATGTTGATCATGTTGGGCCTTTTACCTTTCTTATGGCTTATTAAACGTCTCTTGTACTTACAAATAGATATGCCTAATGTTTTCTAGGTGTCTTCTTATTTAACATGTACATGATGGTATCCTGATTTGATATCCAAATTCGTGAAGTACTTGGCTTGCTGCAACTAATATAACAAATCCTCAATCCTGGGTAGAGGGTATTTATTCTTGAGTGTGATATTTTTCAAAGATCTGTAGTCAATACACATTCACTAAGTCCCATCCTTCCTGGGTGTTATGATGGTAGGTGACCCACAAGGTGAGGTGATTGTTCAAATAACTACTTGCTCCAATATCTACTATAATTGTTTAGTCACTTCGTCTGCTTCTAGAATAGACTATCTATACAACCCAATATTTGGTAATGGGGAGTCAAATAAAAATTGTATCTCATGCTCTACTTCCCTCTTAGGTTGAATCCCTTTAGGATCTTCGAACACTCGTATTCCTACAATAGCTCCAACTATTGTTTATGTTCTTTGGTACATCCCTCCAAGGGCCTTTACCCTTAATGATTCCTCCTCTAGCTGATTCTCTCTTAAGAAAATAAATACATACTTCTTACTAAAAATTATCAACCTTTTGGCTTGGTTAGCACTTACTGGAGAGATATTTGACTTTCCTTTGTGTGCATTGGTGATGAAATAATTCCCATCCTTGATTAGGTGGTACTAGTTTTCTCTCTACATGAATATCACATCCTTGGTATACATGTATGGGATTCCAAAAACTACACCACACACATTAATGGGCACTACATCTAATTCCACTTCATCAATAAAATCCGCACTTATATCAAACTTGATTTTACACTATTTAGTGACTTTGATTTTTGCATCCTTATTCACTCATCCCAATGGATATAGGCTTGGATGATCATGAAACTCCAACCCAAGATCATTGGCTATGATATTGGCCTGTGAAATGGAATCAAATAGAGCATCTACCTTGGTCCTTTTGACTCAGATCTTAATATGAAATAGTTTTTTCATCTCCTTCTCTTCCTTATCATGATGAAGGCTACTCAGATTCACCTCCTTCTACACTGAAGTGCATACAATCTTATCATCCAAATCCGAACTGCTCTCTACTTGGTTACCTGAATCCTTTCCTAGCAGGTTCTTATTCTTGGCATTCTTCTTACAATTATTTGGATTCAACTCTAGATGTAGCTTCCAACATTTTTCTTCGGTGTGACCATCAATATTGAAATGGTTGTTTAGATCCTTGCATTGATGAGCATTGGATTTCATCCTCGTCTTTCCCTTTTCACTTCTTCCCCTCCTTAGAAGCTTCTTGGTGATCTTTCTATTTAGAACCATGTGGTCATCCTTTCTTATGGACTATGTTCTCAATATATTGTTCTTGCATATATGCCTAATCAATGATCCTAGATTTGAAGAGCATCACTTGCTTTCAAAAATGACTATGTAGACCCCCTAGATACTTGAGGAGTACACCTGGGTTCTTATGAGAGATACCCAACATGATCTTGATATTTCTGAATTCAGTGTACTCTTGCACACTCTACACTTTCTTTTGTGAGAAGTGATGCTAGTGGATCCATTGGTCCTCTACATACCCAACATGGTATAAATGGGATCTTATGAGGGTTTTAAAATCCTCCCACTTATTTACTGATGGATCACCATCCAGTCTAAGTGTCTCCATGTGGATTTCCCACTAGGTTACTATATGGTTGTTGGGCGCAGGCCTATTTTGAGGAGATGCTATTTTTGGAGGAAAAACCCATAATGAAGAAAAGTACAGCTGGAAGGAAATGCAATATCTAGTCAGCCTCACAAGGATCTTGGAGCCTGTTGAGATTGTAAGACCAAAGACTGTAGTTCGCAAGGCACCATATATTACAGAACCATAACAAAAGAGCCTAATCTACCAAATCTTTGTAGATGTAACCCAGGAGGGGTTGAACCACGATAGACAATGTGTTATGTGAATTGCTTATGGTTTATGTATGTGTTGTTAATGGTTAAATATTAGATGAATGCATTGATGAGATAGTTAGATTTGTTGATTTACATGCATGGATAAAGAATGCCATCGTGTTTAATATAGATGGAAAATAGATGAATTAAATGAAGATCACAAGGTACAATCCTAGATCCCCACTCATTCCCAGACTGCAAGAACTTGAGCATTGAAGTCACCCATAGAACTATCTTGGGTGAGACTGTGCAATACACTCTATGTGTTGTTTTGCCTTCTGGTTTACTAGGAGGGCCGATAGATTTAGAGGGATTTGTTGGAAGCTTGTTTATATCTAAACCCGAGTCAGCCCAAGAGGTAAGAAGAGAAAGATAAACCAACAAATGGTTGCGTTACCAGCTAAAACTACATGGGATTGAGTGAGTGGGATCTGTGAAAGAATCGTGAAGAGAATGAAGCTATAAAAAGGAATGTTCGGACCGTGGAATCCAACAAAGAAAGAGATTGAAAGCTGGTTGAAAACAAAGGAGATGGAGTTTGCGCAGAAGGACAAGAGAAACCCTAACATAACACCACACAAATATCTGGACAAGTACGTATTTAGCGACTTGCATGAAGTATTTTTCTGTGATTTCCTACATGTGTTGCAGGAGTGGATATTGAGGTTGAAAGACAACCACATGACAAATCGGATCAGAAAGTTAGAGTGGAATCCTGTGGAGATCGTGCAATTACAACAAGTTGATAAAAAATTCACGCGTGTAGTAGATTTTTGGTTAGACATTATTGTTGCAGGATTTATCACAAAATTTACAGTAGACACTGCGAAGTCTTACAACACAGCATAGCAAGAGTTTCTAAGAGGACCACGAGGAAGGTATATTTGATCGTTGTATACTTCCATAAAGATCTTACTGTATAACAAAGGTGTAATGACTATAGAGTTAGACAACTAAACTTACCTGCATGAATGGGGGAAGGGGGGAAGCAATGACAAGAGCTGGAGAAATGGAAGAAGAGATGGATAAAGGAAAGAAAGAGGAGGCCTTAGACCTCTTGGCACAGGGGTGGACCCGAGGTTCAACACTTTAACAACGCACTAGTAAAACCCTAACTACTAGCCCTTTCGGCAACACCTGTGAAGCAGATGAAGTCTCACCCGAGGTAGAGGCAGGGGTGGTTGTAGGACTAAGATGTCTACAACCTAGTTGGGACATAGATCTGTGATTACAACACCTTAAAAAAGAAATTAGAAGTTGTCATTCATCAATACTTAGCCTTTGTCTACAATGCAGATAAACCCTAATTACAACACAACACAGTATTCGACAAGATTTAACACATTCAAGCACTAAGCACATCAACATAGATTAGATCTAGCATCTTATTCACATCATTAGACACTAAGCTATCATATTCATACATTATTTCACTAAGCATCAATCATATGAACCATAAAACAATCATAATGCACAAATCAACCACAACATAGGATATAGGTGGTTCACCCCCTAGTCTGTGGCTACGTCCACCAACTCTTGTTCTCTTTTATTGTCTTTTGTCAATCATCTACATGCACAGAGCCATAAGGTCCTACTCCGCATAGGATAGGAGATCTATGTGCACTCTGCCAGATCCTCCTTCCTCGAGCTCGGTTACAACAAAAAGCCTTTACATAGTCTCTTACAGTCACTTGCACTTAGCTTTGCAAGTCTCACACAGTATGCACAAAGCATTTACAACTATCACTTGCACTTATCACATTAGCCTTTAATTTCCCCCTATCACCGCCTACTTACATCGCCTAGCTTTGTATTTATACATTAAAAAATGGGCCTAAACATGGGTAAACCCATGGGCTGACATCCCCATACCCGTTACATAAGGCCAAAACCCAAAAATCCATAAACAAGAGGCTGAGATCCCGCAATCTCTGCTTCGACTTGTGCTCCACCTTCGACAGCCTATCGAAGTCCCAAAATAGGTCAAACCTGACCAAGGATCTCCAAAACTTGGTCAAGGGCCAACATGCCTCCAACACTCACCTGTGACTCGTCCCGAGTCACTCTACTCTGCGTAATTACGCCTCAAAAGCATCGAGCCTAGCTCGAGCTACTTTGACCTGCTGCTTCACCAAGGCCTCATGCTAGGTGAACTCTTGAATAACTACCTCATTCACAGGTCCCTCTAAGCACTGTTCCACTGAAGTGACTACTTGTTCTAGCTCTCCTCCTCGATCTTCAGTCTCCTCAAAAAGTTGGCAAGCTTCGTCCTGGACTGGTTGGAGCCTTTGAGTCACTTCCATGACTTTGCTCTGTATGGTATGGACCTGCTAATGAGCAGTGCGCTGTTCCTGGGATCTTTTCATTCTTTCAACTACTGTCAAGAGCTTCAACTTTTCCTGTACTGTCGCCGCTTTTTGCTTTGCCTCCTAAAGCTATGACTCCAGTGTCTTCAGTTCAGGGTCCTCAGTAAGTCGTTCATAAGTCTGCGCACTTCTACTGCTAAGCTGTTTACATTCCAAAGCTAATGCTCTGATCCTCTCAACTGCACTTTGGGCAGTGGCTTCTCTTTGGTCTCACATGTCCTGTGGAGTACTTGGTATTGTTTGTAGCTCTAGATCTTCTATTCTCTGTTGAAGCTGCTGGATGGCTTCAGCAAGCTGCGCTACTTGATGCTCCACTGGGTCTTCCTCCTTTTTCTCTAAGCCTGTCATAGAGCGAAGTGCTATGATGAATGCTTATTTTACTTCAACCTGCTCCGCTAGTAGATGTTCTTTCTCATGCTAGATCTGTGCCTTCTCCTCTTCGAACTTTGCTTGGAGGTCATCCTTCTCCTGTTGCGCAACTCGGCGTTGCTATATCACTTCCTCAGGTGTTTGCTTCAAGGCCACTGTGGTCTGTTCTGTTTCTTCCTATGCATGACGAAGGTGAGCTTCGGTCGTATTGGCTAGTCTACGGAGTTGGGTAGGCTCATCTCCAAACTATGTTTCTTCTGATGGCGGGGGCGTAGTGGACACTGCACGGTTGGAGTGAAGGGCCTGTTGTACCCCTCGCAGCTCTGCTTCAAGCCTTTCGTACATTTTTTCTTTCTTAGTTTCATTTATCTGCAAAATATCTTTTGATGCATCGGATACAACTATAATGATGAAGTCGAATTCATCGAGCGTGAGCACAATCTACAGCTTGGTCTTACTAGCTTTTGACTTCTTCCGCGATGTGGGTTCTATGGGAGAAGCCTTTCTTTTGTGAGATGGCTCTACGTCGTCAGGGGATTCTGTGGCAGTGTTACTTCACCTTGCTTCTATTGATATTCTTTTCCATTGATCTCTTCTTTATCTACTTCGTCATCACCTCCTCTGCTAGGTGATTCTGAAGCAGTCTCTTCGGATGCACTGTTCAATTGCTGGACCTCTTCTATCTTCTTCCTTCTACTAGTTCTAGGTGTATCATTCCCTTCACGAGTGACCACCGGGCTTTCGATTAGTTCAGGATCAGACAATTCTATGGGGTCAACATGGATAAGGAGCTCTGTAGGCCATTCCTTAGTTATTTCTTCTAGGTCCTCTTTTGTGAGTTTATAATAACTCTATAGTACTTCTTTGTGTTCGTCTCTGCGCATAGTGATGTAGAAAAAATGTCTATCTGCGTGGAACTTGACAAATGGCCTAAACCTGTGCAGGGTGTTCAGCGTTATACAAGGGACAACCTCAATAGCCCTCTTTAATTGCAGATAGTAGGTGTGGAAAATTGTGTTTGACTACCATTGTTTTCCCATATTGCTCGAATACCAAAGCAAAGTGAACTTCGCGGTTAATGGTTCAGATGGCTCTATTTCAGGGAAGGTTGCACCTTCCGACATCTCCCAAGCTATGAATGTGATGAGGATCAACAACCAACTAAAATGGAACTCGTAGCCCTAATCCTGAGCTTTGCGACAATCTTGGTCTAACTAGTTCACTAAGTGCTTTGCCCAGTTCATCTATAGCCCCTCCACACATTTTCCTGCGAGGTCAACAACAAACCCTGTGACCTGCGTGGTTCTGTTCTTCCGAACTAGCTTACCAACAATCAACTAGAAATCAAGGCGCACTGCACCATTATGGATGGAGGCTACCTTGTAGCCTTGCTTCCCCTTCTCCACATCGTCGTATGTATCTTTAATCTTCCGTGCCAGGGCGCGGTCTGCAGCCTTCCCTGGGTAAAATACTTGCGGGTCTGGTCCCTGCATGCTCAGTCTAGTGATCCAATGGATCAACGCTGGGTCGACAGTGATGCGTCTGTCTAGCCACAGGTAGCTAGCATGGAAGCTCGACAATAGGATTTTAACACACACGTTTACCACCTAGTGCCTTCTAAAATAGGGTATTTTCATCATGTTCAGAATAGTGGACTACGCGAGGTCCATAGTCCACGGTTGGGGGATTATCCTCGACTTCTTCCCCTTCATCCTAGTCAAATACCTATGAGGAGCGAGCATGCTGAAGTTATTGCGATCCCCTAGGTTGAATTTGTTGATCTTTAGTGTCATGATCTTATCTGGCTGAGGCTTGCATGTGCATATCCCCTTCGGAAGGTACGCAGTAACCAAGGTGTAGTCGAAGTCCTTGGGGACACTATCACAATTCACCGTTCTGACCAAATGTGGGATGTAGTCGGGCAGGATGGATGGGATTAACTTCATGTTTTCCAAGTCATCTCGATGCTTGTTTTTTTCTTGACTGCAGCTCGGGATGGTTCGGATTTGCGAGCAGTCGACGAGGAGGCTTGCACTCCTCTCGTCGATGAAGCTTGAATTCCGACAAACATCTTTGTCTCAGCCATAAGTTTGATGAGAAATTCAACAGTCTTTTCTACGGAGCTGAGTTCATTCAACATGCACACTCGAGATTGGATAACTCAGGTTGATAATCAAATGCTCAATGCAATGGAACAGGTAGCGAAATCTCAATAAACACAACGTGACAACAATGAGTTCTCTTGTTGGCTAGGATACAATTTGCGAAAGTGTGCTCGGCACAATGGTCGACAGAATAAGTAGATAACGATGTAACGGATCATTCCAATGGATAAGAGACCTTCATCAATGCAGTTTTGTCCATTACGACGCAGTCCCAACGGTTCAATGTAGATATTTCTGATCATAACTGCTGTTCTAACCATTCGAGAACGTCAATCTAATGGTTATAATGCTTCCAATGGTCATATCGCTCCGCCATGGAAAAGTGCCAATATGAGTTTCTCTGATATTCCGACGAAGTTCAAATTCTAGAGATCTTCCTTCTGCGAAGTCTTCTTTGGAACTTCCTGTAATTTCTCTAACTTTGCTTTCTTTTTGTTGAGCTTTCTAGCCTTCTTTCCAGTGATCTGCGTCTCGGTATTCCTCTTTCCATTTTGATTCTTATCTCCTCTTGTCATAGTAACTTCGTGATGTTGGTGGTATTTCCTAGGGTTCAAGGCCAATACTTCTTCTCTGTTTGGGGTACGTGCTCTACTCTCTTGTACAGACAGGTGTTTCAAGTCTTCTTGTGTTCTTTCAACTTCGATATCGAGATTTCTGGTCCTCATTAGCTTCGACTGGTTTTCTTGTTCCTTTAGTAAGTGTGCTATTCTCTTAGCCATGAAGTATCTTAGGTTTTTCTTTTTCTGTTCTAGAGCTTCCTCTTCTTTTCTTCAGGTTTGATCTTTCTCAATCTAGGTTTTTCCTAGTAACATAGAAGATGGGGTGCTGTTCTCAATAGATTTAACAACCTCAAATTATTCCTCTGTCGAAGTTCCATGAGCACTCATAAGGGTTCAGGTAAGTCTTCCACATAAGGTTATCAACTTTCCTCTAAATAATCATATTCCTCCCAATGAAGGGATCATAGCAGAATTTCCTAAAATTTCCCAAGTTTTTTCTGTCATAATATTCACCTGTGTTTCCTCATCTAGAACACAGTCTATGTCGAAGTCTCCTATTCTTATTTCTATGCACTCTTTTTCTTTGAAGATCTCAGATAAGTTGATATCTCTATGGTCATTCAGGGTTTCTTTAATTTGTAGTAATACAGTCTCTGATTCTTTTTGGGGTTTTGCCATGGTCTCATTTTCTTGGCCTTCCTCATGGTTTGCTTCTCTCATATTCATTCTTTCAACTTTAACAATCATTCTAGGGAAATCCAGAATGTCATGGTCCATAGCTTTACAACAAAGACAACTAGGTCTTCCACCAGGGTATTCCTTAGCAAGGTGTCTCGATCTTCTGCAAGTGTAAAAATGAGTTAATCCTCTCTTTCTCTTAAATGATCCCAGGGCTTTCTTGTACTGCGCACTAGGATCATAGTAGATAACCTACAAAAAATTCTTCCTAGGATCCTGCATCCATTTGTTAGTCCAAACATTCTTTTTATGCCTAGGAATAACATATCTTTCATTATTTCTATCGGATCTACTTATATCAAACCTTATTTCTTCTAGTTGTGCCCTAGTTTTCAGACTAGGACAAAATTTATCAAACATACCTAGATCCATACTTTCGAAACATAATTTTTCACTTATCTTACCTTTATCAGAGCACAAAGCTTTAAGATCCTACCTCTTTTTGACAAAAATTTTCACTGATCTTACCTCTTTTTCTTCAGATCTGATTCATTTCCTAGCACATAACTTCACAGTCAAGTAGAATACTGCGCACTTAAAGAAACAGATCTACACACAGAGCTTTCTTTCTTTTCCTTAGTTCCCAACAATCACAGTTTCAGGTCCCAGCAACAGAACCATTTGTTGTCACAGGGGCAGACCCGGGGTTCAACGCTTTAACAATGCACCAACAAAACCCTAACTACTGGCCCTTTCAGTAACACCTGTGAAGTAGATGAAGTCTCACCCGAGGTAGAGGCAGGGGTGGTTGCAGGACTCAGATGTCTGCAACCTAGCTGGGAGATAGATATGTGATTACAACAACTTAACATAGGACTTAGTAGTTGTCATTCATCAGTACTTAGCCTTTGTCTACATCGTAGATAAACCCTAATTACAACACAACGCAGTATTCAACAAGATTCAACACATTCAAGCACTAAGCACATCAACATAGATCAAATCTAGCATCTTATTCACATCATTAGGTACTAACCTATCATATTCATACATTATTGCACTAATCATCAATCATATGAACTATAAAACAATCATAATGCACAAAGCAACCACAATACAGGATATACGTGGTTCACGCCCCAGCGTGGGGCTACATCCACCAACTCTTCTTCTCTTTTATTGTCTTCTGTCAATCATCTACATGCACATAGCCATAAGGTCCTACTCCACATAGGACAAGAGATCTGCATGCACTCTGCGAGATCCTCCTTCCCCAAGCTAGGTTACAACACAAAACCTTTACACAGTCTATTACAGTCACTTTCACTTAGCTTTGCAAGTATCACACAATATGCACAAAGCATTTACAAATATCACTTGCACTTAACACATTGGCCTTTACTTGCCCCCTAGAACTGCCTACTTACATCGTCTAGCTTTCTATTTATACATTACAAAATGGGCCTAAACATGGGTAAACCCATGGGCCGACATCCCCATACCCATTACAAAATCCCAAAACCCAAAAATCCCTAAACAAGGGGCCACGATCCCGTGATCTCCACTTCGACTTACGCTCCACCTTCGACAGCTTGTCAAAGTCCCAAAATAGGTCAAACCTGACCAAGGATCTCCAAATCTTGGTCAAGGGCCAACAAGAACCAATCATGATGGAGGAATATCAGATCAAGCAGATCATGGCAACAACTGGAAAAACACGTAGTGGATTACCCTACCAATATAAGATGAATAACAATAAGAGAGCCATAACAGAGAGAGAGGGTTTGGCAAGTGATGAAGAAGAGGTAGAGGATCTTCGAGATGTGGAGCAAATTGAGGAAATCCTACATGCAACATATGAGAGAAATATGAGAGGCCTAAGGGTAGGAACATAAGGCATAACTGCTATCCATGTCAGTGTTAGTGTGGAACCCATAAACCCATGTGCAACTAATACACCATAAAGAACACCACTGTTTAGACAACCAAATTTTATTGGAAGAAAGACAACACAAAGTGCACCCAACCAAGGAGCCAATTCAGGAAGTAGTAGTCAAGTATATACACCATGTAGAGTTCATAGTTCATCACCATTCAAGATGGCAGGATATGATCCCACCATCACGTTTCCCGAATTTAAGGGAGAGGCATCAGAGGATCCTGAAAAACACTTGTTTATCTGTGAGAAGATTTGGGAAGCAAAGCAAATCATAGATGAGGATACAAAACTTGTGCAATTATCTATCATGCTAAGAGACCACGAACTAGATTGGTACATGATCTTACCTGTAAACAATCCACCAGGAACAACAAGGACGATTGCAGATGTCAAGAAGCTACTGATAAATGAATTTCAGAAACCGAGCTCAGAAGATCAATACATGAATGAGATGATTGAGATCAGACAGAAACCAGGAGAGTCTGTTTGGGAGATCGATAAGAGGTTCAAATGGTTGAAGGGTAAATTGAAATATGTCATGACGGACATGCAACATCAACATCTCTTTGTGAACTCACTATTACCAAATTTGAAATACCTTTTGAGGCAACAAAAGTTTCAAACTCAGGCAGAGGCTCTACAGGCATCCCTACAACTCGAGGAAAACCAGTACTAGAAGACATATTCAATAATACAGGAGCTGAAGGAGGATCTGAAGAACCTCACATTTCAACTAAACCAGAATAGGGATAGAGAGAAAAGAGAAGTTGTTTGGTGTACCACATGCAGGACGAAAGGACACCACAAGATTGAGTGCCCAACATTCACGCAGTATATGGAAACAGCGATACCAAACCCTTTTCCAACAAGAGGACCATGGTGTGAGATATGTAAAACACATGGACATGATCCATATCATTGTCCAATGATGTAGAAGTATCAAACAATACTTAAGAGTTTATATTGCAACTTTTGCAAGTCAATGGGTCATCATGACAAAGACTGTAGAACAATGGATCTGATGAGGGAGAGAATGTCAGATACCTATAGGGTGCAGGAGGAAATGATGACAGGACAAGATGCACCTTAGTTCAACCAAGTACCACCTCCATACAAAACTACACAACCTCAATATAATAACGTGCAGCCACAATATGACCTCATGTAGTATAATCAGGTGCCTTAGTATAATGCACCACGAGGAGAACGAACTAGATGCATAGGTGGAGGACGAGGTAGAGGATGATTTGGAAGAGGCAAAGGTGCAGTAGTATGCCATAACTATCAATATACAGGACACTATGCAAGGGAATGTCCACTTCCACCTGCGACATGCATGCATTGTCGTGTAGCAAACCATGATACAGAGGAATGCCCAACACTTTTGGGGAAGATTAAAGAAAAACAGAATCAGAACAACCAGAATGTTCAGTGGATTTCTGAAGAGGTGAGGTATGATGGAAGAAATATCAACATAGTTACACACATAGGAGCTAAGAAAGGAGCTGATGCAGTACGACATGACCCAACACAACACCAATGGATGAAGAAGCATACATAACCACATGGAAAATTTGATGCGGGGAAAGAAAAATAAATTTTCAAGGAAGCAAGGTAGGAGTTCCTCAAGCAAGATGTTGCATCTACATCAACCACACAATATACTCAGAATGTACCAATGTACAAGATGCCCTTATCGATGGATCACACCAGTGAAACACCACCTATAGCACAATTAAGTACCATAAAGACGTTTATGCAATCTTGTGTTAAGCTACTGAATGATCCATCATCTGTTAAAGTTTTGAAAAATATGTTAGAAAGATGTAACACAGAGGTAGAGGGGAAGTTAAAGCAGAAAATAGTCAATCACCTCCATATAAGAAGGAGGACAAGTAGGGAATTTAGACTGAATGCTAACATTGGAGATTTCAACATGGGGGATATCATAATGGATTTAGGCTCCGAGGTAAATGTGTTACCCAAGAAGACATGGCCGTGTATGGGAGAGCCCACACTAGGATTTTCACCTCTCCAATTGAAGCTAACAAACCAACACAAAGTTATACCAATTGGAAGGCTTAAGGGTGTGATAGTAGATCTGGATGGAGTGTGCACTAAGGAAGATTTTGAAGTAATAGAAATAGTAGATGGCACAACACCTTATCCAACATTGCTTGGGATGGATTGGGAATTTGATAACCATACCATAATCAACTTGAAGACAAGGAATATGACATTTCAATAATGGGAATACATAGTCATTGCACAATTAGATCCATCAGAAGGAGAACGGTTTGTAGAACCCACTTGCTTAGATATGGAGGAAATCAACCAGTTATATAGAACCACTGCGCGTGAAGAAGATTATGTCAACCCAACTGCAGATGGAGTACTCATCTGGAGGAGCATCACATCATATGTTTTTGACTTGGATACAGGCTTGGAGAATTGACAACAAATATTACATGAAGTATCCACAAGAATGTATGCAAGAATAGACCATGTAGTAAGATGGGTGGGTATAGAGATAAGAGAACCTCCCAGTTTTCATGGGGTGAATGACTTAGAAGAATTCCTAACAAGATACAAACATGAAGTGTTAGAGAATCAAAGGCTCTTAGCCTTAGACATTGCACTCAAGGAAACACCTGTAAGATGATGGGGTGTGCACAAAGAAACAATCAAGGATTGGTACCAATGTAAGTGACTACTGCACATTAGATTCAACGCAGAGTAGGGAAGACATGAGATGTAGAGATATGATGGACATGGGACACCAATAGAACACTTGGAGAAGTATAGAACACTATGGAAGATGACACCACCAGAGGAATGGCCTCATCACTTCATCCACACATTGGAAGGAATTCCAACAAACTGGTATGTAGACCAGGAACTGTGCAGAGGCACTGCAGAATGGACAATATTAAAACAAAATTTTATAGTCACTTTCTCATTTGAACATGAGAACCCCAACATGGATTTAGCACTCAAACGGATAAGAGGAGTGATATTTGTTGATGAACCAAAGGTTGAGCTTATAACAGAGTATCAACAACAGAACAAACAGACAGTTAAGGAACTACTGTCATGCTATCATGTGAAAGAATAAACACCAGATGAAGATGACCCGTGCAACATCCATATTACAAAAGTTGAATGTGAAAGAGAGGTGGAAGGTCCATCTATGGAATCATAATTTTTTGCTGTGCCAATCAAGGTGAAAAAAGTCAACATTGGGAAAACTGATAATCCCAAAATGTCCAGCATTGGAGACTATTGGGATGAACAAACAATCGAACAAATAACACAGTTACTACGATAATGACCTGTTCCCAACCACATTTATAGAGATGAAAGGCATAACATGAGAGCTAGGAGAGATGAAGATACGTCTCAAACCCGAGGCTAGATCTTTTAGACAACAACTGTATAGACTGAATCCAATATATAAGCATAAAGTGAAAGTAGAAATTGACATAATATTGGAAGCGAGAATCATAGAACCAATGGAGGAATATGAATGGATAAGCCCTATGGTAGTGCAAGAAAAAAAACAAGGGGGGATCCATATTTGTGTAGACTTGAGAAAATTGAATGATTCTTGCTTACACGATCCTTTTCCTACCCCTTTCATAGATGGGATCTTAGAGAATGCAGGAGGCCATGAAGCATTCTCCTTTACATATGGATTCTCAGGTTACCACCAGATCAAGATAGCTCCAGAAGACAGGTACAAGACCACTTTTTCCATAGATTGGGGATCCTACCAGTACATAGTCATGCCTTTTGGGTTGAAGAATGCACCAGCCATATTTTCAAGAGTAGTAATATATGTTTTTAAGGAGGTCATACATCAGTTATTAGAAGTGTATCTGGATGATTGGACCACATATAGTCAGTTAAAAGACCATGTGGAAGTGTTAATACTGATGTTGGAAAGATGCAAACAATGTCAGATATCATTAAATATCAAGAAGTGCATCTTTGGGACACCTTTTGGAATATTGTCGGGACACACAGTGTGCAAACAAGGCTTGCTAATAGATCTGGCCAAGATTGCAGTGATTGTCAGTTTACCACCACCGAAATTAGTGTGCCAGTTGAGAGCAACATTGGGACACACATACTACTACATAAATTTTATAAAAGGATATGCACAGATCACTGCACCAATGAAGAAATTGTTAAAGAAAGAAACTAAATTTCAATGGAATGAGGACGTCAACAAGGTTTGGACACCCTAAAGGAAAAAATGGTCACAGCATTGATTCTAGTATTCCCAGATTGGGAAAAGATATTCCATGAGGATGTAGATGCATCAACAATAGTACTTGGAGCCATTCTGATGCAACCAAGAGGAGGGGAATTGAATCATCCTATAGCATTTGCTAGTAGAAAACTGTCAGAATGAGAGTAGAACTACAATATTACAGAAAGAGAATCCTAGCTATGGTCTATGCACTTTAGAAGTTCATACATTACTTAATAGTTAAACACTTTAAGATATTCATAGATCATTCAACCCTCAGATACCTAGTCAACAAGCCAGTGTTGGGGCGAAGGATCTGTAGATGGATACTGTTATTTCAGGAATTTGATTTTGAAGTGATAGTCAAACCAGGGAAGATGAATGCAGGAGTTGACCACTTGTCAAGGGTTACCAATGGAAAGGAACCTACAAATTTATAGGATAACTTCCCTGATTCACAGTTGTTTTCAGTACAAATAATTGATGGATATTTTTCTAACATCATTGAATACTTGAGTACAGGGAATGTGCCACACGAGTTTAACACTGTGCAACAGAAAAATTTGGTAGTTAGAGTTGTAGACTGTCAACTGATTGCAGGACATTTATATAAGATGGGCACTGACAATATTTTGAGAAGATGCATACTAGAACATGAAAGGCCTAGGATTTTGGCAGAAGCTCATGAGGGAATATATGGAGGAAATTATGCAAGGAAAGATACCACGCAGAAGGTGTTGTGCACATGCCTATGGTGGCCAACACTTCATAGAGATTATAAGGACTATTGCCAGAGATGTGATGTCTGTTAGAGGGTTGGTAAACCTAACATAAGGGATGAGATGTCCCTAATTCCACAAGTAACCTTGCAAGTATTTGAAAAATGGGAAATAGATTTCATGGGACCAATTAACCCACCAACAAAGAGGTCAGGAGAAAGGTGTATCATTACTGCAAAAAAATACTTAACAAGATGGGCATAAGAAACACCAGTCAAAGATTGCAGTGCAGAGACAACAACACACTTCTTGTTTGAGAAAGTGATCACTAGATTTGGTTGTCTAAGGATTTTGATGAGTGATCAAGGCATTCACTTTATCAACAATACTATTAAGGCTACGACTGAGGAGTTTGAAGTCTATCATCATAAGAGTACACCATACTATCCTCAAGCAAATGGAACAGTGTAAGTTTTCAATAATATCCTAGCGAATGCCCCAACTAAGATTTGCAGTGTCAACAGGGATGATTGGGATTTGAATATACCAACAATATTATGGGCATACAGGACTACAGGCAAAAATTTGACAAGACAAACACCATTTAGGTTGGTGTATGGATAAGAAGCAATAGTACCATTAGAATTTTTGGTACCCAGTTTGCATGTCGCAACAATTACCAAGATGACAAAATGAGGCACAGTAAAAGAAAGGCTAAACCAACTCATGGAAATGGAGGAGGATAGGATTCTAGCAGGATTTCATTAGGAGGTACATAAAGCAAGAGATAAATCTTGACATGACAGACATATCAAGAGAAAGGATTTCAAGGAAGGAGACCTAGTCTTACTCTATGATAGTAAGTTTTTGCAACATCTTGGAAAGTTCATAATGCATTGGCTAGGTCCCTATGAAGTAAAGATTGTCATAGATGGGGGAGTTGTACAACTAAAGGATCTCATAGGAGAAGAGCTGAAAGGAATGATCAATGTGAGTCGACTGAAACTGTACAGGGACAGTCGACTTCCTAGCACTTGAAAGGGTACAACACGATAAGAAAATATGTACATAGTGGATTATAGTAGAAGTAATAATAATAATAATAAATACAACGCATAGTAGAAAAGGGGACTTAGCGCGATGAAACAAAAAAGGAATGTCTACGCGCAAGATCTAGGCGATATGCTGCACACTAAGTAAAGGATACACAAGAATTACGCCGCACACTTGAGACACTCAACACGCTGGGAAAAGGACCAACGATAAGAAAAAGAAGAAATATGAAAAATGGGGGGTATGATCAGAAAAAGCGTAATTATGAAAAATGACAGTTATAGTCAGGAAAAGAAGCAATATGAAAAATGGAGGTTACGGAAAAAAGGCACCAGCTAGTGACATTTATGAAATTTAATGGAATGTACACAAACAACTTTAACACATTTATCGCAACCAAGGAAGATTCTCCGAGAAGCTTCACAACATTCATGACATGCTCTATATAAAGGGGAATGCGGGAAAAACATAACTTATTGTGAAATTGTGAAATTGCAGAGATAGAGAGCACACAAAGCAAAGGTGAATAGACGACTGAACAATGCAAACTAGTCGAAGCCATTCAGCAAAAACCAACCAGTAGCCATGATGGCACCACCAAACATGGGTGCACCAAGCTAGGAAGCTAGGAAAATGTGCACCAAGGTTAGAGGGCCTCAGTAAACCAGCGAGGCCGAGCCAAAAACCACATAGAGTGAGGAATTCATCGATATCGATGCAATTCCCTCACCACATGAAGGACCATTAAGCCCTACACCGGTGGAGGAAGAAACAAAATCCCCAACAACAACAACCATGGACATTGATCCGTAGGCAAGCACACAGGGTCACACTGCAGATGACGTAGGAAACCCATGTAAAACTGCGATGACCGAAGGATCCCAACAAAAAAATGGCAAATCCATCACACACATGGATTTTGCAACACCTAAACCACCCAGAGCAGGATCTATGCAAAAACATGCGGGTCTGGTGGAAGACATCACCGGTCAGCCAGACTATGACGCAGAAAGGAGACATATGGAGGAGGGTCCCTCAAGCCAATATCCAAGATGAAAGGGAAAACAACCCATGGAACGATCCCTGTGCGGACAACCTTATGAAACTATCATACTTTCATTCATTCCAGAAGGAGTGCAAACCACACCAACACTCTTGGGATGCGTGGTGAAATTGAAATACTCGGACCACGACATGGCCGATGCTGGAAAATTTCCTGATTTTGCACAATAGGTGTACTTGGATAGCATAGGGACATGCCCCTTTAGAGACCCAATATTACAACCAAAGCCATGGGCAGCTGGCCTGGCCAACATAGGGATTCTAAACTTGCTTGAGATTTCCCATTTTGGAAGGGAGAAAGAGGCAAACAACTGTATCAAGCAGTTGATGGGGGTCCTCCATGGAGGATTCCTATGGTTGGAACAACCCGTCTCAATAGATGTAGAGATTATAGAACTCATCATAGGTCTCCCATCAAGGGGTGAGAACCCAATGCAACACCTCGATGAAAAATCAAAAGAGAAAGCCTTGGCTGAGGAGATGAAGAAAACCTATGGTACAAAGAGGGGCTCGCACGTGATCATCATTAAAAGGATCAACGACACAACAATGAGATGGCCACCAAACTCCTGGCTTGCAAAATGATAAGGAAATGCCACAAAGAGGAAGTCCTTGCCAGGGTCATCGTAGCTACAATGCAGTTCTCTAATGACACTTTTCTCAGCTGCCCCCCCTAATTGTTAAATTTATTTCTCGACGATTGCAAAGATTCGCAAGACTTCGAGACAGAGTTCCACTACTCATGGCTACTCATGTTGAGATGTAATGGGAGGATCCCCCATACTCTCATTTTCGTGAACACATAGGTCGTTGTCGCGCAACGTGGTACACATCATTGGGGAGCAACTTAGACCCCAAGAATAGAAGTGCCAACACAGGAACATTTGCAAGGTACTTCAATGAAATAAAGGAGAGAATTGCGAACTCTTGGAGAATTACTCCAGAAGTGGTCACACAGTTTAGGGACATAGACAACTTCAAAGCGATAAGGCACAATATGTCGATCCAAGCGCGCAGGGATCCAAGCAAGGAGTGGCTACAATTAAGGTACTACATCACGAAAGAAGACATAGAAATGGCCATGAGAGATTG
>JASDQU010309582.1:74018-86791 GCA_032191745.1 Picea mariana
GAGTTGGGTAGGCTCATCTCCCAACTATGTTTCTTCTGATGGCGGGGGTGCAATGGACACTGCACGATTGGAGTGAAGGGCCTGTTGTACCCCTCGCAGCTCTGCTTCGAGCCTTTCATACATGTTTTCTTTCTTAGCTTCATTTATCTGCAAAATATATTTTGATGCATCGGATACAACTGTAATGATGAAGTCAAATTCATCGAGCGTGAGCACAATCTGCAGCTTGGTCTTAATAGCTTTTGACTTCTTCCGTGATGTGGGTTCTGTGGGAGAAGCCTTTCTTTTGTGAGATGGCTCTACGTCGTCAGGGGATTTTGTGGCAGTGTTACTTCGCCTTGCTTCTATTGATATTCTTTTCCATTGATATCTTCTTTATCTACTTCGTCATCACCTCCTCTGCTAGGTGATTCTGAAGCAGTCTCTTCGGATGCACTATTCAACTGCTGGACCTCTTCTATCTTCTTCCTTCTACTAGTTCTAGGTGTATCATTCCCTTCACGAGTGACCACTGGGCTTTCGATTAGTTCAGGATAAGACAATTCTATGGGGTCAACATGGATAAGGAGCTCTGTAGGCCATTCCTTAGTTATTTCTTCTAGGTCCTCTTTTGTGAGTTTATAATAACTCTATAGTACTTCTTTGTGTTCGTCTCCACGCATAGTGATGTAGAAAAAATGTCTATCTGCGTGGAACTTGACAAATGGCCTAAACCTGTGCAGGGTGTTCAGTGTTATACAAGGGACAAACTCAATAGCCCTCTTTAATTGCAGATAGTAGATGTGGAAAACTGTGTTTGACTGCCATTTTTTTCCCATATCGCTCGAATACCAAAGCAAAGTGAACTTCGTGGTTAATGGTTCAGATGGCTCTATTTCAGAGAAGGTTGCACCTTCTGACATCTCCCAAGCTATGAATGTGATGAGGATCAACAACTAATTAAAATGGAACTCGTAGCCCTAATCCTGAGCTTTGCAACAATCTTGGTCTAACTAGTTCACTAAGTGCTTTGCCCAGTTCATCTATAGCCCCTCCACACATTTTCCTGCGAGGTCAACAACAAACCCTATGACCTGCGTGGGTCTATTCTTCCGAACTAGCTTACCAACAATCAACTAGAAATCAAGGCGCACTGCACCATTATGGATGGAGGATACCTTGTAGCCTTGCTTCCCCTTCTCCACATCGTCGTATGTATCTTTAATCTTCTGTGCCAGGGCGCGGTCTGCAACCTTCCCTGGGTAAAATACTTGCGGGTCTGGTCCCTGCATGCTCAGTCTAGTGATCTAATGGATCAACGCTGGGTCAACAGTGATGCATCTGTCTAGCCACAGGTAGCCAGCATGGAATCTCGACAATAGGATTTTAACACACACGTTTACCACCTAGTGCCTTCTAAAATAGGGTATTTTCATCATGTTCAAAATAGTGGACTACGCGAGGTCCATAGTCCATGGTTGGGGGATTATCCTCGACTTCTTCCCCTTCATCATAGTCAAATACCTATGAGGGGCGAGCATGCTGAAGTTATTGCGATCCCCTAGGTTGAAGTTGTTGATCTTTAGTGTCATGATCTTATCTGGCTAAGGCTTGCATGTGCGTATCCCCTTCGGGAGGTACGCAGTAACCAAGGTGTAGTCGAAGTCCCTGGGGACACTATCATGATTCACCGCGCTGACCAAAGGTGGGATGTAGTCGGGCAGGATGGATGGGATTAACTTCGTGTTTTCCAAGTCATCTCGATGCTTGGTTTTTTTCTCGACTGCAGCTCGGGATGGTCCGGATTTGCGAGCAGTCGACGAGGAGGCTTGCACTCCTCTCGTCGATGAAGCTTGAATTCCGACAAACATCTTTGTCTCATCCATAAGTTCGATGAGAACTTGAATAGACTTTTCTACGGAGCTGAGTTCGTTCAACATGCACACTCAAGATCGGATAAATCAGGTTGAGAATCAAATGCTCAATGCAATGGAACAGGTAGCAAAATCTCAATAAACACAACGTGACAACAATGAGTTCTCTTGTTGGCTAGGATACAATTTGCGAAAGTGTGCTCGGCACAATGGTCGACAGAATAAGTAGATAACGATGTAACGGATCCCTCCAATGGATAAGAGGCCTTCATCAATGCAGTTTTGTCTGTTACGACGCAGTCCCAACGGTTCAATGTAGATATTTCTGATCATAACTGCTGTTCTAACCATTCGAGAACGTCAATCTAATGGTTATAATGCCTCCAATGGTATATCACTCCGCCATGGAAAAGTGCCAATATGAGTTTCTCTGATATTCCGATGAAGTTCAAATTCTAGAGATCTTCCTTCTGCGAAGTCTTCTCTGGAACTTCCTTCTACGAAGTCTTCTCTGGAACTTCCTGTAATTTCTCTAACTTTGCTTTCTTTTTGCTGAGCTTTCTAGCCTTCTTTCTCGTGATCTGCGTCTCGGTATTCCTCTTTCCATTTTGATTCTTATCTCCTCTTGTCATAGTAACTTCGTGATGTTGGTGGTATTTCCTAGGGTTCAAGGCCAATACTTCTTATCTGTTTGGGGTACGTGCTCTACTCTCTTGTACATACAGGTGTTTCAAGTCTTCTTGTGTTCTTTCAACTTCGATATCCAGATTTCTGGTCCTCAGTAGCTTCGACTAGTTTTCTTGTTCCTTTAGTAAGTGTGCTATTCTCTTAGCCATGAAGTATCTTAGGTTTTTCTTTTTCTGTTCTAGAGCTTCCTCTTCTTTTCTTCGGGTTTGATCTTTCTCAATCCAGGTTTTTTCCTAGTAACATAGAAAATGGGGCGTTGTTCTCAATAGATTTAACAACCTCAAATTCTTCCTCTGTCGAAGTTCCATGAGCACTCATAAGGGTTCAGGTAAGTCTTCCACATAGCATTATCAACTTTCCTCTAAATAATCATATTCCTCCCAATGAAGGGATCATAGCAGGATTTCCTAAAATTTCCCAAGTTTTTTTCTGTCATAATATTCACCTGTGTTTCCTCATCCAGAACACAGTCTATGTCGAAGTCTCCTATTCTTATATCTATGCACTCTTTTTCTTTGAAGATCTCAGATAAGTTGATATCTCTGTGGTCATTCAGGGTTTCTTTAATTTGTAGTAATACAGTCTCTAATTCTTTCTGGGGTTTTGCCATGGTCTCATTTTCTTGGCCTTTCTCATGGTTTGCTTCTCTCATATTCATTATTTCAACCTTAACAATCATTCTAGGGAAATCCAGAACATCATGGTCCATAGCTTTACAACAAAAACAACTAGGTCTTCCACCAGGGTATTCCTTAGCAAGGTGTCTCGATCTTCTGCAAGTGTAAAAATGAGTTAATCCTCTCTTTCTCTTAAATGATCCCAGGGCTTTCTTGTACTGCGCACTAGGATCGTAGTAGCTAACCTACAAAAAATTCTTCCTAGGATCCTGCATCCATTTGTTAGTCCAAACATTCTTTTTATGCCTAGGAATAACATATCTTTCATTATTTCTATCAGATCTACTTATATCAAACCTTATTTCTTCTAGTTGTGCCCTAGTTTTCAGACTAGGACAAAATTTATCAAACATACCTAGATCGATACTTTCGAAACATAATTTTTCACTTATCTTACCTTTATCAGAGCACAAATCTTTCAGATCCTACCTCTTTTTGACAAAAATTTTCACTGATCTTACCTCTTTTTCTTCAGATATGATTCCTTTCCTAGCACATAGCTTCACAGTCAAGTAGAATACTGCGCACTTAAAGAAACAGATCTACACACAGAGCTTTATTTATTTTCCTTAGTTCCCAACAATCACAGTTTCAGGTCCCAGCAATAGAACCATTTGTTGTCACAGGGGAAAACCCTGGGTTCAACGCTTTAACAATGCACCAACAAAACCCTAACTACCGACCCTTTCGGCAAAACCTGTGAAGTAGATGAAGTCTCACCCGAGGTAGAGGTAGGGGTGGTTGTAGGACTCAGATGTCTGCAACCTAGCTGGGAGATAGATATGTGATTACAACAACTTAATAGAGCACTTAGTAGTTGTCATTCATCAGTACTTAGCCTTTGTCTACATCACAGATAAACCCTAATTACAACACAACGCAGTATTCAACAAGATTCAACACATTCAAGCACTAAGCACATCAACATAGATCAAATCTAGCATCTTATTCAANAGTTGTCATTCATCAGTACTTAGCCTTTGTCTACATCACAGATAAACCCTAATTACAACACAACGCAGTATTCAACAAGATTCAACACATTCAAGCACTAAGCACATCAACATAGATCAAATCTAGCATCTTATTCACATCATTAGGTACTAACCTATCATATTCATACATTATTGCACTAAGCATCAATCATATGAACTATAAAACAATCATAATGCACAAAGCAACCACAATACAGGATATACGTGGTTCACGCCCCAGCCTGGGGCTACGTCCACCAACTCTTCTTCTCTTTTATTGTCTTCTGTCAATCATCTACATGCACATAGCCATAAGGTCCTACTCCACATAGGACAAGAGATCTGCATGCACTCTGCGAGATCCTCCTTCCCTGAGCTAGGTTACAACACAAAACCTTTACACAGTCTATTACAGTCACTTGCACTTAGCTTTGCAAGTATCACACAGTATGCACAAATCATTTACAAATATCACTTGCAGTTAACACATTGGCCTTTACTTGCCCCCTAGCATCGCCTACTTACATCACCTAGCTTTCTATTTATACATTACAAAATGGGCCTAAACATGGGTAAACCCATGGGCCTACATCCCCATACCCATTACAAAATCCCAAAACCCAAAAAGCCCTAAACAAGGGGCCACGATCCCGTGATCTCCACTTCGACTTACGCTCCACCTTTGACATCTTGTCGAAGTCCCAAAATAGGTCAAACCTGACCAAGGATCTCCAAAACTTGGTCAAGGGCCAACAAGAACCAATCATGATGGAGGAATATCAGATCAAGCAGATCATGGCAACAACTGGAAAAACGCGCAGTGGATTACCCTACCAATATAAGATGAATAAAAATAAGAGAGCCATAACAGAGAGAGAGGGTTTGGCAAGTGATGAAGAAGAGGTAGAGGATCTCCGAGATGTGGAGCAAATTGAGGAAATCCTACGTGCAATGTATGAGAGAAATACGAAAGGCCCAAGGGCAGGAACATAAGGCATAACTACTATCCATGTCAGTGTTAGTGTGGAACCCATAAACCCATGTGCAACTAATACACCAGAAAGAACACCACTGTTTAGACAACCAAATTTTAGTGGAAGAAAGACAACACAAAGTGCACCCAACCAAGGAGCCAATTCAGGAAGTAGTAGTCAAGTATCTACACCATGTAGAGGTCGTAGTTCATCACCATTCAAGATGGCAGGATATGATCCCACCATCAGGTTTCTCGAATTTAAGGGAGAGGCATCAGAGGATCCTGAAAAACACTTGTTTATCTATGAGAAGATTTGGGAAGCAAAGCAAATCACAGATGAGGATACAAAACTTGTGCAATTATCTATCATGCTAAGAGACCACGAACTAGATTGGTACATGATCTTACCTGTAAACAATCCACCAGGAACAAAAAGGACGATTGCAGATGTCAAGAAGCTACTGATAAATGAATTTCAGAAACCGAGCTCAGAAGATCAATACATGAATGAGATGATTGAGATCAGACAGAAACTGAGAGAGTTTGTTTGGGAGATCGATAAGAGGTTCAAATGGTTGAAGGGTAAATTGAAATATGTCATGACGGACATGCAACATCGACATCTCTTTGTGAACTCACTATTACCACATTTGAAATACCTTTTGAGGCAACAAAAGTTTCAAACTCAGACAGAGGCTCTACAGGCATCCCTACAACTCGAGGAGAAACATTACTAGAAGACATATTCAATAATACAGGAGATGAAGGAGGATCTGAAGAACCTCACATTTCAACTAAACCATAATAGGGACAAAGAGAAAAGAGAAGTTGTTTGGTGTACCACATGCAGGACGAAAGGACACCACAAGATTGAGTGCCCAACATTCACGCAGTATATGGAAATAGGGATACCAAACCCTTTTCTAACAGGAGGACCATGGTGTGAGATATGTAAAACACATGGACATGATCCATATCATTGTCCAATGATGCAGAAGTATCAAACAATACTTAAGAGTTCATATTGCAACTTTTGCAAGTCAATGGGTCATGATGACAAAGACTGTAGAACAATGGATCTGATGAGGGAGAGAATGTCAGATACCTATAGGGTGCAGGAGGAAATGATGACAGGACAAGATGCACCTTAGTTCAACCAAGTACCACCTCCATACAACACTACACAACCTCAATATAATAACGTGCAGCCACAATATAACCTCATGTAGTATAATCAGGTGCCTTAGTATAATGCACCACGAGGAGAACGAACTAGATGCAGAGGTGGAGGATGAGGTAGAGGATGATTTGGAAGAGGCAAAGGTCTAGTAGTATGCCATAAATGTCAACATATAGGACACTATGCAAGGGAATTTCCACTTCCACTTGCGACATGCATGTATTGTCATGTAGCAGACCATGATACAGAGGAATGCCCAACACTTTTGGGGAAGATTAAAGAAAAACAGAATCAGAACAACCAGAATGTTCTGTGGATTTCTGAAGAGGTGAGGGATAATGGAAGAAATATCAACATAGTTACACACATAGGAGCTAAGAAAGGAGCTGATGCAGTACGACATGACCCAACACAACACCAATGGATGAAGAAGCATACATAACCACATGGAAAATTTGATGCGGGGAAAGAAAAATAAATTTTCAAGGAAGCAAGGTAGGAGTTCCTCAAGCAAGATGTTGCATCTACATCAACCACACAGTATAGTTAGAATGTACCAATGTACAAGATGCCCTTATCGATGGATCACACCAGTGAAACACCACCTATAGCACAATTAAGTACCATAAATACGTTTATGCAATCTTGTGTTAAGCTACTGAATGATCCATCATCTGTTAAAGTTTTTCAAAATATGTTAGAAAGATGTAACACAGAGGTAGAGGGGAATTTAAAGCAGAAAATAGTCAATCAACTCCATATAAGGAGGACAAGTAGGGAATTTAGACTGCATGCTAACATTGGAGATTTCAACATGGGGGATATCATATTGGATTTAGGCTCCGAGGTAAATGTGTTACCCAAGAAGACATGGCCGTGTATGGGAGAGCCCACACTAGGATTTTCACCTGTCCAATTGAAGCTAACAAACCAACACAAAGTTATACCAATTGGAAGGCTTAAGGGTGTGATAGTAGATCTGGATGGAGTGTGCACTAAGGAAGATTTTGAAGTAATAGAAATAGTATATGGCACAACACCTTATCCAACATTGCTTGGGATGGATTGGGAATTTGATAACCATAACATAATCAACTTGAAGACAAGGAGGATGACATTCAAATAATGGGAATACATAGTCATTGCACAATTAGATCCATCAGAAGGAGAACGGTTCGTAGAACCCACTTGCTTAGATATGGAGGAAATCAACCAGTTATATAGAACCACTGCACGTGAAGAAGATTATGTCAACCCAACTGCAGATGGAGTACTCATCTGGAGGAGCATCACATCATATGTTTTTGACTTGGATACAGGCTTGGAGAATTGACAACAAATATTACATGAAGTATCCACAAGAATGTACGCAAGAATAGACCATGCAGTAAGATGGGTGGGTATAGAGATAAGAGAACCTCCCAGTTTTCATGGGGTGAATGACTTAGAAGAATTCCTAACAAGATACAAACATGAAGTGTTAGAGAATCAAAGGCTCTTAGTCTTAGACATTGCACTCAAGGAAACACCTGTAAGATGATGGGGTGTGCACAAAGAAACAATCAAGGATTGGTACCAATGTAAGTGACTACTGCGCATTAGATTCGGCGCAGAGTAGGGAAGACATGAGATGTAGAGATATGATGGACATGGGACACCAATAGAACACTTGGAGAAGTATATAACACTATGGAAGATGACACCACCAGAGGAATGGCCTCATCACTTCATCCACACATTGGAAGGAATTCCAACAAACTGGTATGTAGACCAGGAATTGTGCAGAGACACTGCAGAATGGACAATATTAATTTTTTTTTTTATAGTCACTTTCTCATTTGAACATGAGAACCCCAACATGGATTTAGCACTCAAACAGATAAGAGGAGTGATATTTGTTGATGAACCAAAGGTTGAGCTTATAACAGAGTATCAACAACAAAACAAACAGACAGTTAAGGAACTACTGTCATGCTATCATGTGGAAGAATAAACACCAGATGAAGGTGACCCGCGCAACATCCATATTACAAAAGTTGAATGTGAAAGAGAGGTGGAAGGTCCATCTATGGAATCATAATTTTTTGCTGCGCCAATCAAGGTGAAAAAAGTCAACATTGGGAAAACTGATAATCCCAAAATGTCCAGCATTGGAGACTATTGGGATGAACAAACAATCGAACAAATAACATAGTTACTATGACAATGACCTGTTCCCAACCACATTTATAGAGATGAAAGGCATAACATGAGATCTAGGAGAGATGAAGATACGTCTCAAACCCGAGGCTAGATCTTTCAGACAACAACTGTATAGACTGAATCCAATATATAAGCATAAAGTGAAAGTAGAAATTGACAGAATATTGGAAGCGAGAATCATAGAACCAATGGAGGAATATGAATGGATAAGCCCTATGGTAGTGCAAGAAAAAAAACAAGGGGGGATCCATATTTCTGTAGACTTGAGAAAATTGAATGATTCTTGCTTACACGATCCTTTTCCTACCCCTTTCATAGATGGGATCTTAGAGAATGTAGGAGGCCATGAAGCATACTCCTTTACAGATGGATTCTCAGGTTACCACTAGATCAAGATAGCTCCAGAAGATAGGTACAAGACCACTTTTTCCATAGATTGGGGATCCTACCAGTACATAGTCATGCCTTTTGGGTTGAAGAATGCACCAGCCATATTTTCAAGAGTAGTAATATATGTTTTTAAGGAGTTCATACATCAGTTATTAGAAGTGTATCTGGATGATTGGACCACATATAGTCAGTTAAAAGACCATGTGGAAGTGTTAATACTGATGTTGGAAAGATGTAAACAATGTCAGATATCATTAAATATCAAGAAGTGCATCTTTGGGACACCTTTTGGAATATTGTCGGGACACACAGTGTGCAAACAAGGCTTGCTAATAGATCTGGCCAAGATTGCAGTGATTTTCAGTTTACCACCACCGAAATTAGTGTGCCAGTTGAGAGCAACATTGGGACACACATACTACTACAGAAATTTTATAAAAGGATATGCACAGATCATTGCACCAATGAAGAAATTGTTAAAGAAAGAAACTAAATTTCAATGGAATGAGGATGTCAGCAAGGTTTGGACACCCTAAAGGAAAAAATGGTCACAACATTGATTCTAGTATTCCCAGATTGGGAAAAGATATTCCATGAGGATGTAGATGCATCAACAATAGCACTTGGAGCCATTCTGATGCAACCAAGAGGAGGGGAATTGAATCATCCTATAGCATTTGCTAGTAGAAAACTGTCAGAATGAGAGTAGAACTACAATATTACAGAAAGAGAATCCTATCTATGGTCTATGCACTTTAGAAGTTCATACATTACTTAATAGGTAAACACTTTAAGATATTCATAGATCATTCAACCCTCAGATACCTAGTCAACAAGCCAGTGTTGGGGGGGAGGATCTGTAGATGGCTACTGTTATTTCAGGAATTTGATTTTGAAGTGATAGTCAAACCAGGGAAGCTGAATGCAGGAGCTGACCACCTGTCAAGGGTTACCAATGGAAAGGAACCTACAAATTTAGAGGATAACTTCCCTGATTCACAGTTGTTTTCAGTACAAATAACCGATGGATATTTTTCTAACATCATTGAATACTTGAGTACAAGGACTGTGCCACAAGAGTTTAACACTGTGCAACAGAAAAATCTGGTAGTTAGAGTTGTAGACTATCAACTGATTGCAAGACATTTATATAAGATGGGTGCTGACAATATTTTGAGAAGATGCGTACTAGAACACGAAAGGCCTAGGATTTTGGCAGAAGCTCATGAGGGAATATATGGAGGAAATTATGCAAGGAAAGCTACCACGCAGAAGGTGTTGCGCACATGCCTATGGTGGCCAACACTTCATAGAGATTATAAGGACTATTTCCAGAGATGTGATGTCTGTTAGAGGGTTGGTAAACCTAACAGAAGGGATGAGATGTCCCTAATACCACAAGTAACCTTGCAAGTATTTGACAAATGGGAAATAGATTTCGTGGGACCAATTAACCCACCAACAAAGAGGTCAGGAGAAAGGTGTATCATTACCGCAAAAAAATACTTAACAAGATGGGCATAAGCAACACCAGTCAAAGATTGCAGTGCAGAGACAACAACACACTTCTTGTTTGAGAAAGTGATCACTAGATTTGGCTGTCTAAGGATTTTGATGAGTGATCAAGGCATTCACTTTATCAACAATACTATTAAGGCTACGACTGAGGAGTTTGAAGTCTATCATCATAAGAGTACACCATACCATCCTCAAGCAAATGGAACAGTGTAAGTCTTCAATAATATCCTAGAGAATTCCCTAACTAAGATTTGCAGTGTTAACAGGGATGATTGGGATTTGAAGATACCAACAATATTATGGGCATACAGGACTACATGCAAAAATTTGACTAGACAAACACCATTTAGGTTGGTGTATGGATAAGAAGCAATAGTACCATTAGAATTTTTGGTACCCAGTTTGCACGTCGCAACAGTTACCAAGATGAAAAAATGAGGCACAGTAAAAGAAAGGCTAAACCAACTCATGGAAATGGAGGAGGATAGGATTCTAGCAGGATTTCATTAGGAGGTACATAAAGCAAGAGATAAATCTTGACATGACAGACATATCAAGAGAAAGGATTTCAAGGAAGGAGACCTAGTCTTACTCTATGAYAGTAAGTTTTTGCAACATCTTGGAAAGTTCATAATGCATTGGCTAGGKCCCTATGAAGTAAAGATTGTCATAKATGGRGGAGTTGTACAACTAAAGGATCTCATAGGAGMAGAGCTGAAAGGAATGATCAATGTGAGTCGACTGAAACTGTACAGGGACAGTCGACTTCCTAGCACTTGAAAGGGTACAACACGATAAGAAAATATGTACATAGTGGATTATAGTAGAAGTAATAATAATAATAATAAATACAACGCAYAGTAGAAAAGGGGACTTAGCRCGATRAAACAAAAAAGGAATGTCTRCRCGCAAGATCYAGGCGATATGYTGCACACTAAGTAAAGGATACACAAGAATTACGCYGCACACTTGAGACACTCAACACGCTGGGAAAAGGACCAACGRTAAGAAAAAGAAGAAATATGAAAAATGGGGGGTATGATCAGAAAAAGCGTAATTATGAAAAATGACAGTTATAGTCAGGAAAAGAAGCAATATGAAAAATGGAGGTTACGGAAAAAAGGCACCAGCTGGTGACATTTATGAAATTTAATGGAATGTACACAAACAACTTTAACACATTTATCGCAACCAAGGAAGCTTCTTCGAGAAGCTTCACAACATTCATGACATGCTCTATATAAAGGGGAATGCGGGAAAAACATAACTTATTGTGAAATTGTGAAATTGCAGAGATAGAGAGCACACAAAGCAAAGGTGAATAGATGACTGAACAATGCAGACTAGTCGAAGCCATTCAGCAAAAACCAACCAGTACCCATGATGGCACCACCAAACATGGGTGCACCAAGCTAGGAAGCTAGGAAAACATGCACCAAGGTTAGAGGGCCTCAGGAAACCAGCGAGGCCAAGCCAAAAACCACACAAAGGGGGTAATTCATCGATATTGATGCAATTCCCTCACCACATGAAGAACCATTAAGCCCTACACCGGTGGAGGAAGAAACAAAATCCCCAACAACAACAACCATGGACATCGATCCGTAGGCAAGCGCGCAGGGTCACACTGCAGATGACGCAGAAAACCCACGTAAAACTGCGATGACCGAAGGATCCCAACAAAAAAATGGCAAATCCATCACGCACATGGATTCTGCAACACCTAAACCACCCAGAGCAGGATCTATGCAACAAGATGCGGGTCTGGTGGAAGACATCACCGGTCAGCCAGACTATGACGCAGAAAGGAGACATATGGAGGAGGGGCCCTCAAGCCAATATCTAAGATGAAAGGGAAAACAACCCATGACATGATCCCTGTGCGGACAACCTGATGCAACTATCATACTTTCATTCATTCCAGAAGGAGTGCAAACCACACCAACACTCTTGGGATGCGTGGTGAAATTGAAATACTCAGACCACGACATGGCCGATGCTGGAAAATTTCCTGATTTTGCACAATAGGTGTACTTGGAAAGCATAGGGACATGCCCCTTTAGAGACCTAATATTACAACCAAAGCCATGGGCAGCTGGCCTGGCCAACATAGGGATTCTAAACTTGCTTGAGATTTCCCATTTTGGAAGAAAGAAAGAGGCAAACAACTGTATCAAGCAGTTGATGGCGGTCCTCCATGGAGGATTCCTATGGTTGGAACAACCCGTCTCAATAGATGTAGAGATTATAGAACTCATCATAGGTCTCCCATCAAGGGGTGAGAACCCAACGCAACACCTCAATGAAAAATCAAAA
>JASDQU010309582.1:91837-103966 GCA_032191745.1 Picea mariana
AATGGAATGTACACAAACAACTTTAACACATTTATCGCAACCAAGGAAGATTCTCCGAGAAGCTTCACAACATTCATGACATGCTCTATATAAAGGGGAATGCGGGAAAAACATAACTTATTGTGAAATTGTGAAATTGCAGAGATAGAGAGCACACAAAGCAAAGGTGAATAGACGACTGAACAATGCAAACTAGTCGAAGCCATTCAGCAAAAACCAACCAGTAGCCATGATGGCACCACCAAACATGGGTGCACCAAGCTAGGAAGCTAGGAAAATGTGCACCAAGGTTAGAGGGCCTCAGTAAACCAGCGAGGCCGAGCCAAAAACCACATAGAGTGAGGAATTCATCGATATCGATGCAATTCCCTCACCACATGAAGGACCATTAAGCCCTACACCGGTGGAGGAAGAAACAAAATCCCCAACAACAACAACCATGGACATTGATCCGTAGGCAAGCACACAGGGTCACACTGCAGATGACGTAGGAAACCCATGTAAAACTGCGATGACCGAAGGATCCCAACAAAAAAATGGCAAATCCATCACACACATGGATTTTGCAACACCTAAACCACCCAGAGCAGGATCTATGCAAAAACATGCGGGTCTGGTGGAAGACATCACCGGTCAGCCAGACTATGACGCAGAAAGGAGACATATGGAGGAGGGTCCCTCAAGCCAATATCCAAGATGAAAGGGAAAACAACCCATGGAACGATCCCTGTGCGGACAACCTTATGAAACTATCATACTTTCATTCATTCCAGAAGGAGTGCAAACCACACCAACACTCTTGGGATGCGTGGTGAAATTGAAATACTCGGACCACGACATGGCCGATGCTGGAAAATTTCCTGATTTTGCACAATAGGTGTACTTGGATAGCATAGGGACATGCCCCTTTAGAGACCCAATATTACAACCAAAGCCATGGGCAGCTGGCCTGGCCAACATAGGGATTCTAAACTTGCTTGAGATTTCCCATTTTGGAAGGGAGAAAGAGGCAAACAACTGTATCAAGCAGTTGATGGGGGTCCTCCATGGAGGATTCCTATGGTTGGAACAACCCGTCTCAATAGATGTAGAGATTATAGAACTCATCATAGGTCTCCCATCAAGGGGTGAGAACCCAATGCAACACCTCGATGAAAAATCAAAAGAGAAAGCCTTGGCTGAGGAGATGAAGAAAACCTATGGTACAAAGAGGGGCTCGCACGTGATCATCATTAAAAGGATCAACGACACAACAATGAGATGGCCACCAAACTCCTGGCTTGCAAAATGATAAGGAAATGCCACAAAGAGGAAGTCCTTGCCAGGGTCATCGTAGCTACAATGCAGTTCTCTAATGACACTTTTCTCAGCTGCCCCCCCTAATTGTTAAATTTATTTCTCGACGATTGCAAAGATTCGCAAGACTTCGAGACAGAGTTCCACTACTCATGGCTACTCATGTTGAGATGTAATGGGAGGATCCCCCATACTCTCATTTTCGTGAACACATAGGTCGTTGTCGCGCAACGTGGTACACATCATTGGGGAGCAACTTAGACCCCAAGAATAGAAGTGCCAACACAGGAACATTTGCAAGGTACTTCAATGAAATAAAGGAGAGAATTGCGAACTCTTGGAGAATTACTCCAGAAGTGGTCACACAGTTTAGGGACATAGACAACTTCAAAGCGATAAGGCACAATATGTCGATCCAAGCGCGCAGGGATCCAAGCAAGGAGTGGCTACAATTAAGGTACTACATCACGAAAGAAGACATAGAAATGGCCATGAGAGATTGGCATGACGAATGGAGGATTCCAGTCTTAACCCAAGAAGTACCTCAGGGTAAATAGGTAGACACGGGGTCAACCAAGACAGTTGTAGGAGACAAAGCTGCACCTAAAAAATCAAAACCAAGTCATAAGTCGGTGTAGTAGAAGAAGGGGAGTGTGCCAAATAAAGACGCGTAGTCAGGAAAAAAAGACACTGCCCCAACAACAGGAGAACAAGGAAGGGGGAAGAAAACAACACAAAAAACCCCCTCGATAGAAACCCCACAGGAAACAGTTCAACCGAAGAGGCCAATCATATAGATAGGGGGTTCGCGCAAGAAGGCCAAGGCACACAAGCAACCACCAGAATATACGATCACCAAGGATGACGCTGAACTCGTGGCTGAGAAAGTGCAGGAATGCATAGCTGAGGAGTTTGAAGAAGCCCAACACCAAAGAGGTCGATTTCAGGACGAGCTGGCTGATATAAGGCAGGTCCTAGAACAGATCAGAGAAGCACATAGACCTGGAAGAGGGACAGAGTCAGTCCCAACAGGAACATAAGCAGAGGCAAAGGCTGCACAGAATGAGTAGGATACCATCCAAACTATAGCGCAGGTGATCCCAACCTTCACAGTTGCATCCAACATGCTGGAGATGGATGAAATGATAGTCCAGACATCACTGAAGGATTTGGCACAAGTAGAGTTGGTACTGGAAAGGATACCAACCAAGGAAATGTACAAGCTTCAAGTCAGTGTCGTGTAGGAGGTGCAGTAGTGCGCACGAACAGATGCAATAGACTTGCAACATATGAAGAATGGCAAGGAAGTGTTAGAATTGGTGGTTAAGCAGGTCAAGCTTGAAACCAAGGAAGAAAAGGAATTCACAGACATGCTAGAGTAGGGATTGAGTGCAACATATAACCGAATCCCGAATATCACGCAGGAAACAGAGAGTAGCGCGGAGGAGAATATCAATCTCATCGCACAGACAATTGACCAATATAGGCAAGAGATTGAGGAGCTAAAAGAGAATCTCAATCCCATGACCCCACCTGAGGTTCGAGAGAAGAGAAAAACATAAGCTGCACTCCAACTAGCAGAGCTGGAGAAACAAGTCAATACAACAACATAATTGTTTGAGAAAGCAGTGCAACATTGGACAACACTGGAGGAAGATGAGTAGGTCCAGCAGTGGGACTAGGAGGAAGAGAGAATAAGCACAACAATCCAGGACCTCAAGCAGAGGCAAAAGACAATGAGCATCGCCGAACGGCTAAAAGGGACACAAAATATCAAAAAGCTACAGGCAGAGATAAAATATGCACAGACGCAGAAACATGAACAACAGGCCTAGATGGAACCTCTATAAGAGCAAGAAATGAATATTATCACGCATTTGGAGGAATAAAAGAAGAACATGGCACAGACACAGGTAGAATGTGTAGCAATCATACAAGAGGATGTCACAGCACAAGCACTAGAGGCACTAACAAAAAAATCTGCACACGTCCAAGCCAAAGGAAGTGAACTTACACAAAAGTTCCACAGCCTAGCAGAGGCTATTAAGGGAGTGGGAAATGCCTAGGTGGCTTTGGATGAGCCACATGTCAGTGTTCGGGGCTTGTTGGGTGCATGCTTATTTTGAGGAGATGCTATTTTTGGAGGAAAAACCCAGAATGAAGAAAAGTACAGCTAGAAGGAAAAGCAACACGTGTGAGGAAAGCATGCATGCAGGGAAACCTAACTACATTAGGGTTAGGGTTTTTGTAAGATATTGTAATGGCTGAGAAGCCAAGAATAAATATAAATAAGTACCTAGGAGGTCTAGGTCGAGAGGGGGAGAGCATGTGAGAGAGAAGTGTGGCAAATTTTTTTAATGTTTGAAGAAGGAAACTATTGTAAGATCTGAAACAAATTCTATAAGATCTTGATCTGTAGGAGAGTCAAGCAACTTGATCTCAAGGGTTAGATCCTAGGCCGAGGAGCCTGGTGCGATCTAGTCAACCTCACAGGGATCATGGAGCCTGTTGAGATTGTAAGACTAGAGACTATAGTGCGCAAGGTGCCATAGATTACAGAACCATAATAAAAGAGTCAGAGCTACCAAATCTTTGTGGACATAGCCCAGGAGGGGCTGAACCATGATAAATCATGTGTTATGTGAACTTCTTATGGTTTATGTATGTGTTGTTAATGGTTAAATCTTAGATGAATGTATTGATGAGATAGTTAGATCTCTTGATTTACATGAATGAATAAAGAACGACAGAGTGTTTAATATAGATGGAAAATAGATGAATTAAATGAATATCACAAGGTACAATCCAAGATCCCCACTCATTCTCAGAATGCAAGCACTTAAGCATTGCAGTCACCCATAGAACTATATTGGGTGAGACTGTGGAGTACACTCTGTGTGTTGTGTTGCCTTCTGGTTTACCAGGATGGCCGATAGTTTTAGAGGGATTTGTTGGAATCTTGTTTAGATATGAACTTGGGTCAGCCCAAGAGGTAGGAATAGAGAGATAAACCAACAATGGCCCTCTTGTTTCAATTAGGAAAAGGAAATTTTCTACTCTTCATCTATATTATGGACACTTAAATACACTTCTAACTATTGCAACCAATGATTCAACTTAACAACATCAATCTCACCTAATTGATAGGGTTTGATGTCCACTTTCACTTCTATTTTGAATAGAGATTGTGAAAAAGTGATGGCACTAGAAATTGGTTGATCTTTGTCGAGATCTTTTCTTGACTCATTTCCTAGGTATTCACTATCTCTTGATTTCACATTAGATCCAAATTCTAAGTTAGAGCCACCAACCTATTCAAAAGGTCCGAAATTGTTTACTAGAGCCTCCATGAGGACGACCATATTGCGGGCGATATCAACAACTTGTTCTTCCAACCATGAGAATATTTCTTCCACTACATATTGAGGGTGTTTATGAATAGAATCATCTTCCATGGATGGGGTTCTATGAATTGCTTCTTAAGACAATTCCCGGATCCTGTAAMTTTCCAAAAATACTCCAAAGGAAACTTCTCTAATACCAATATGATTTGTAAACTATCATGGATATTCCATTGGAACTATTTGTCCCCAGTAAGAGAGATTCCTATCCAACCTGTTTTGGATCCTTGGAGGGAAGTGGGAAGGCCCAAGGGACTATGTGTAGTGAAGGGGGATCCCAATCCTTGGGTTGTGCAGGTTGAGGGGAAGAGATATGGAGGATTGGGATAGCTGTAGGAAAAATTAGCTTGTTGTGAGTGGTGTTCAGACGCGAGACACCCCTTTCCTATGGATTTGTAGCCCCATATCGGGGGTGATTTTCTACTAAGATTTGGAGCAATGGATCTATGGTTGGGTAGAACATACATACCCTACATCCGATTGCACATTTGGTTAAAACATTAAGTGTTTGTCTCTGCTACATTGTTTTTAATTGTGGGTTTTTGTTTGTTGTGCATACACTCTGTTTTTTTGGGAATTATATGCTGTTGTGTGTATGTATATTTGACTGCAATTCGTAATGTTGCTAAATGCATGTTAAATCCTCAATGCATTGCAATTTATTATGGGTTTTAATTGTTGTGTGTTTACTCTGAGTTTTAAGCATTGATATGATGTTGTGCAAATGTAAATTTTCCTGCAATTCATGTTTTAAAAGTGTTGTTAGATGCATGGGAAGTTTTGGAATGCATAAATTTGATTTAATTGGTATAGAGAATTTTTTAAAATTGTTGGGTTTAGTAGTGGGGAACACTACAGAGTAGTATCAAATATTTTGGTTCAACATCAGATCCGTATGGGCCAAATACTAGTGTAAATTTAGTAAATTCGCCATTGTAGAGTTTGAACTATGATGGATTTGGGAAAATTTATGAAATTGGAGTGAAATCTATGAATTTCTAAGAAAATTTAAGTCAAATTTTCACTTAGAATGGTTGAGGAAATGATCACGGGATCAATCTGCAAGTTGCAGAGTTAAATTTGAGCTGGAAGGGGCATCAATTTGCAAGTTGTAGAGTTAAATTTGGCCCGGAAGGTCGAATTTTGGGTTTTAATGGAAACTGAGGAGTTCATAAAATCAAAAACCCATATCACATTCAACTTGGATATCAATGATTGGGATTCATTTTGAATTGGTTAAAATTTTTAAGTTCATCGAAGAAACTTCAAAGAAATTTATTAAAATTTTCAAAAATTAAAATTTTTAGGGATTTTTGAAAAAGTTCCGTAGAGGTGATGAAATGGACTGACAAGGTCCATTGTGGTAGAAGGAAAGGGTCATATTGTTGGCATAGGGGTAGACCCAGGGTTCAACACTACAACAATGCACCAACAAAACCCTAACTACCGACCCTTTCAGCAACACCTGGGAAGCAACTGAAGTCTCACCCGAGGTAGAGGCAGGGGTGGTTGCAGGACTCCAGTGTCTGAAACCTTAGCTGGGACACAGATCTGTGACTATAACACCTTAACAGGGCACTTAGCAGTTATAGTTTATCAATATCTAGTCTTAGTTTATAGCGCAGTTAAACCCTAATTACAGAGCATTGCAGTATTCAACCAGATCTACTATATTCAATCACTAAGCACATCCACATAGGCCAACTCTAGTATTCATCCATACTATTAAGCACATATCATTAACATATCTATCTACCATTCATCTATATCAAAGCACTAAGCAAGTAAACATATAAACACATCAATACATTGCACAAAACAAAGCAACACAACATGTACATGGTTCACCCCCACCCTGGGGCTACGTACACCAACTCTTTGTCTTCTTTATTAGCTTCTCTTAATATTATTACATGCACAAAGCCTTAAGATCAACTTCGAAGAGGACAAGAGATCTGTGCACTCTCTGCTAGATCCTCCTTCCCTAGGTTACAACACAAATTTTCTTCACAGTTTCTTACATTCACTTGCACTCAGCCTTGCAAGTTTCACACAGCATGCACAAAGCTCTTACAATGCTTCTATCACATAGATCGAACTTTAACACTTAACATCCCCCCTTCCTATTTTTCTTACATCGCCTAACTACTCTATTTATACATTAGAAGATCGGGCCTAAACATGGGTAAACCCATGGGCCGACATTCTTGTACCCGTTGCATAAGCCCAAAACCCAAAAATCCCTAAAAAGGGGCCAAGATCGCGCGATCTCTACTTCACCTTGCGCTCCACCTTCAACAGCCTGTCAAAGTCCCAAAAATAGGTCAAACATGACCAAGGATCCTCAAAACTTGGTCAAGGGACAACAGGCCCCCAACACTAACCTGTGACTCATCCCGAGTCACTCTGATTTGGGTAGCTCTGTTTCAAAATCCTCAAGCTGCTTTGAATTGTTGTTGTTCAATGAACTCCTATTCAACAAACTCTTGTATGATTTCTTTGTTGATAGGTCCCTCTAGGCGCTATTCAACTGCAGTGATGACTTGCTCCAGTTCTGATCCTCAGCCTTCGATCTCTGTGAACAGTTGGTAAGGCTCATCCTGTACAAGTTGGAGCCTCTAAGTCACTTCCATGAATTTTCTCTAAATGGTGTGGAACAGCTACTGGGCAGTGCGCTGCTCTTGGTATCGCTTCATTCTTTCAACAATTGACAGGGGCTTCAACTGTGGCTGTATTGTTTTTTCTTGCTGCTTCACTTCTTGGAGCTATGACTCCAGTGCCTTCAGTTCTGGATTCTCAGTGAGTTTCTCATACGTCTAGGCACTACGATCACTTAGCTGCTTTCATTCCATGGCAAGGGCCTTTATTCTTTCAACTGTGCTCCAGGCAGTTTCTTCTCTTTGATCCCTTACATCCCGCAGAGTGTCGGGCACTGTGTAGAGCTCTAAGNTGGATAGCTTCTGCAAGTTGCTCTACTTGATGTGTGACTCAGTCTTCTACCTGTGGCTCTAAGCCTGTCACAGAGCAGAGTGATTTGTTGACTGCTTCTTTCACTTCAAGTTGCTTTGCGAGCAACTTTTCTTTTTCTTGCCGAATCTATGTTTTCTCCTCTTCCAATTTTTCCTGGAGAGCAACCTTCTCCTGCTCTGAAAATTGACGTTGTTCTACGAGCACTCCTTGCACTTGCTTCAAGGCCTGGGTGGCTTGTTCTATTTCTTCTTGTGCATGATGAAGGTAATCTTCGACTGCATCAGCTAGTTGGCAGAGTTCGGCTGGCTCATCTCCCAACTTAGGTTCTTCCGATGGCAGGAGAATAGTGGACACTGCGCGACTGGACTGAAGGGCCTGCTGTACCCCTCAAAGTTTGACCTTGATCTTATCGTACATTTCCTCCTTCTTGGCTTCTTGTTTCTCCAAGATTTCCTACGAGGCATTGTTTATAGCTACGATGATGAATTCAAAATCATCGGTAGTGAGTACAGTCTGCATCTTGGTCAAGGTGGCTCTGGATTTCTTCCGGGAAGAAGGTTTTGGGGGAGAAACCTTCCTCTTCTTTAAGGGATCAGTCTCATCTCTAGGCGGTGTTACTTTTCCTTGATTTTTCTTATCTTCCTTGCCATTTATTTCTTCCACTTCGTCATCACCCCCTCGACCAGGTAATATTGAGGTAGTATTTTCTGAGGTGCTGCTTAAGTTTTGGACCTCTTTGGTCTTCTTCCTTCTGTTGGTTTCGGGTGTATCATGTTCTTTGTGCATGGTCTCTGGGTTGTCAGGGTCAGACATCTCTGCACGGTCTATGGGAATAAGGAGGTCTTTTGACCAATCCTTAGTGATCTCCTCAAGGTCCTCTTCCGTGAGCTTGTAGTACGACTGAATCTCCTCCTTATGCTCGTTTGCTCGCGCTGTAATGTAGATGAAGTGCCGATCTACGTGGAAATTCATCAGGGATCGGAACCTCTATAGGGTGTTGGGAGTAATGCAAGGTTCAAATTTGATGGATCTCTTTAGTTGGAGGTAAAATGTATGAAAAACTACATTCGACAGCCACTGCTTCCCCATATTGCTTGAGTACCAGAGTGTGGTCAACTTCACAGCAAGCAGCTCGAATGGCTTGATGTATAGGAATGTCACACCTTCTGAAATTTCCCAAGAAACAAACATGATGAGGATTAGGAGCCAGCTAAAATGGAATTCACAGCCCTGATCCTTTGCTTCACGGCAGTCCAGTTCAAGCTGATTAACTAGGTACTTCACCCAGTTCATCTATAGACCTTCCACACACTTCCCAGCAAGGTCAACGACAAATCCTATGACCTACATGGGTCGATTCTTCCTTACTAGCTTTCCTGCAATTAATTGACATGCTAGGCGCACTGCGCCATTCTGGATGGAATCTACCTTGTAGCCTCATGTCCCCTTCTCAACATCACCGTATGTATCCTTGATCTTCTGTGATAGTGCGCGATCTATGGCTTTTTCTGGATAGAAGTCTCGTGGATAAGGTCCTTACATACTCAATCCTGTGATCCTACGGATCAACGTCGGATCGACTATGATGAGCCATAAGTAGCTGCCATGGTAACATGATAGTAGTATATTGACATAGACATTAACTTCTTGGTGCCTTCTGAAGTGTGGGATTTTGATTACATTCAACAAGGTGGACTATGCGAGGTTCATAGTCCACCGATGGGGGATTATCTTTGAATTCTTCCCCTTCGTATTGGTTAAATATTTGTACGGGGAAAGCATGCTATGGTTCTTGCGATCTCCGAGGTTGAAGTCGCTGAACTTCAACACTGCGATCTTGTCCTTCTGTGCTCTCACTGCGCATATCCCCTTCGGGAGGTATGCAGTAACCATGGTGTACTCAAAATCTCTTGACACACTATCTCGACTCACTGCACTGGCCAGAGGCAGGATGTAGTCAGGCAATATGGTCGGGATCAACTTCACATTTTTTAGGTCATCTCTGTGCTTGGTTCTCTTCTTTGCTATTGGTTGGGATGGCCCAAATCTACGAGCAATCGATGGAGAGGATTGCACTCCTCTCGTCGATGACGCTTGTACACCCAAAAAAATTACTCTTTCCATCATGAGGTCAATGAGTACCTCCTTCATAGACTCTTCGATTGTGCTAAGTTCTTCGGACATACGTGCTCATGGTTGAATCTCTCGGGTTGAAGAGTAACTAGTCAATGCAATGGGATAGATGGTGATAGCGTGATGATCAATGTGCGGAATCAACTAATATGCGGGCTCAGATTCACTCTTAGAAAAAGTGTTCTCGGTTCAAGGCTCGACGAAATAAATAGATAAAGAGGCAACAAATATCTCCAATGAGCGAGAAGCCTCCATTAACTCAGTTCTGTCTGTTACGGCGTGGTCCCAATGTTCTGATGGCGAGCTGTCTGACCATAAATTCCTTTCTACCCGTTCAGGGTGTCGGTCTAACAGTTATACTATTCCCAATGACTATATTGCTTCGCTATGGTGAAGTGCCATGTGGTGCTGTTCTGATATCCCGACGAAGTTCCAGTTTTTCAATTTTTTCTTCTACGAAGTTCCCTCTGGGACCTTCTGTAACTTTTTTTTATCTTGGCTCTCTTCTTACTGAGCTTTCTAGCCTTTCTCCCAGTGAGATTCATCTCTGTATTCCTCTTCCCATTCTGTTTCTTATCTTCTTTTGGCATAGTAACTTTGCACTGTTGAAATTCCTTCCTAGGATTCAGGGGCAATACTTCTTCTTTGTCTGGGGTAGGTGCTTCAGTATTCTGTGAGTCTCCTTGTGTTCTTGCAACTTTGACATCCAAATCTCTTGTGTTAAATAGCTTTGTTCTATTTTCCTGTTCTTTAATCAAGTGCGCAATCCTCCTAGTCATGAAATCTCTCAACTCTTGCTTCTTCTACTCTAAGAATTATTATTGTTTCCTTTTGGCCTAATCTTCGTCAACCCAAGGTTTTTCTAGTAATATAGCAAATGGGGCATTGTTCTCAGTAAATTTAACAACTTCAAATTCTTTCTCTATCGAATTTCCATGTGCACTCATAGATATCTGGGTGAGCTTTCCACATAGGTTTATCAACTTTCCTATGAATAATCCTATTCCTCCTAATGAAGGAATCATAACAGAATTTCCTAAAGTTTCCCAAGTTCTTTTTTTCATAATATTTACCTGTGTTTCTTCATCCGGAACATAGTCAATGTCGAAGTCTCCTATTCTTGCTTCTATGCACTCTTTTTCTTTGAAGATCTCTGATAAGTTAATATGTTGGTGATAATTCAGGGTTTCTTTCATTTGCAACAATACAGTCTCTGATTCTTTCTGGGGTTCTGCCATGGTCTTAGTTGCTTGACCTTTCTCATGGTCTTCTTGTCTCATATTCATTTTTTCAAGCTTAACAATCGTTGTAGGGAAATCTAAAACTTCATGGTCCATAGCCTTACAACATAGACAACTAGGTCTTCTACCAAGACATTCCTTAGCTAGATGTCCTGGTATTCTACAATCGTAACAAATAATTAATCCTCTCTTTCTCTTAAATGATCCCCATCCTTTCCTGTACTGTGCACTAGGATCATGGTAGCTAACCTGCAAAAAATTATTTCTAGGATCCTCCATCCATTTGTTAGTCCAAACATTCTCTCTATGCATAGGTATAATATATCTTTCAGTATTCTTATAAGATCTACTCATATCAAATCTTCTTTCATCTATCAGTGCCCTAGTTTTCAAGCTAGGACAAATCTTATCAAACATACCTAGATCCATAATTTTGAAACAAAAATTTCCACTTATCTTACTTTTAACAAATCACAGAGCTTACAGATCTTACCTCTTTAAGAAAATATTCTCACTTTTACCTTTCTCAGAGCACAAAGCTTTTAGATATTACCTCTTTTCTTCAGATTTGACCCTTCTTCTTGGCATAGAGCTTCACAGGTCAAGTGGAATGCTGCACACTAGGGAAACATATATATGCACAGAGCTTTCACATTTCCAAGTTGGATATTCATACAAAGCTACTTCTTCCTCAGTTCCCAACAATCACAATTTCAGTCCCAGCAACAGAACCATTTGTTGGCACAGGGGCAGACCCAGGGCTCAACGCTACAACAACGCACCAAAAAAACCCTAACTACTGACCCTTTTGGCAACACCTGCGAAGCAGATGAAGTCTCAACTGAGGTAGAGGTAGGGGTGGTTGCAGGACTCCAGTGTCTACAACCTTAGCTGGGACACAGATCTATGACTGTAACACCTTAATAGGGCACTTAGCAGTTATAGTTCATCAATATGCAGTCTTAGTTTACAGCGCAGTTAAACCCTAATTACAGAGCATTGCTGATACGGATTTATGTAGGAACAAAATGAAATACAAAAATACACATAAACACAGAGATGCAGCGGAAATAAGACTTCATTTCATT